>CABHPQ010168360.1:4982-32203 GCA_902168405.1 Peromyscus aztecus | reverse complement strand
CTCTCTCTCTCTCTCTCTCTCTCTCTCTCTCTCTCTCTCTCTCTCTCACACACACACACACACACACACACACACACACACACTTTAAAATGCTAAAATGTTTACCTTTAAAAGAGTCTAGGAGGTTTGGGAGTTTAAGTTTGCTTGATGAATTTATCTTCTTGATTTCATTCAGGCTGTGTGTTTGGTGGGAGTATCTTACAGATAAGATTTTTTTTTTTTAATGTGTGACTCTTAGCCAGTGGCACATAGCTTCACTGTGACCACTCCTAGTGACATTCCCTGTGACCATCTAAGGTGAGATTTTCCAGGTTTCTTTACTGTAAGGTGACTTTTCTATTGAGCATTTGATGATTATTCTGAGAGAGAACACATCCAGTGAGTAGATAGCCTGCTGCTCGTTAGCTTTTCCCTAAGGTTGGCATCATTTCTTCTATTGGTAGCAATCATTTCTCCACTTGTTGACACTCGATTGGGAAGAGTTTTGGGTTTTTGTTTGTTTGTTCTTATGTTTTTCTTGGTCTCCTGGATTTCTGTTCTTTTCAGATAAACCATCACCATCCTTGATAATGAAACTCAGTGTATCACAGACTTGGTCCCTGAGCACCACTGTTTAGTTAGCCCCCATGCCTTCTGGTTGCTCCTTCACTCCTTGAACCCTTCCTTCTATCACAGTAACATTGTAGAGCACTTTGCTCTTTTCCTGTGTCAGTCTCCCTGTCAGTCCCCAAATTAACCATTTCTCTAGGAAATGCTGCTTCTTTTAACTGAAAAATGACTTTCACAGAGATGTAGCCACGGGTGTACTCCCTGCTCTAGGGTGCAATGCTAGCCTTGGACCAGTCTTCTTTGTGTACAGAACTAAGGGGTGTGGAATACACATGTGAACACCCACATTTAATCCTACTTCCCTCTATCTAACGATGAAAATTCATGAGTTGCCTTGACTCTAATTGCAGTTTAACGTCAATGTGCTTGCATCATTTATTTTTGTCTCTTCATATTGGTAACTTTTTTCTTCAACAGTGAGAACTCTTGGTGGCCTGTCCCTCTCCTAGGTTTTGTCTAATATTACGTGTGTGTGTGTGTGTGTGTGTGTGTGTGTGTGTGTGTGTGTGTATCTGCAGATACCCATATAGTCCAGAATAGTGGCATCAGGTCTCCTGGAGTGGGAGTTTTAGTTGATTGTATAGCAAATGTGGGTTCTGGGGATCAAACTTGGGTCTTTTGCAAGAGATTCAAGCCCTTTAAATGGCAAGACATCTCCTAGCCCCTCTCCTATGTTTTGTTTGTGAGGCACAGTCTCTCTGTGTAGCCTTGTTTATCCTGGAACTTACTATATATATACTAGGCTGGCCTTGAACTCCCAGAGATCCACCTAGCTCCACCTTCCAAGAGCTGGTATTAAGATCATCAAGGATCTTCTTTTTTTTTTTAATATTGCCTTTTTGATATAGGGTTTTTCTATGTAGCTCTGGCTGTCCTGGAACTTGCTATGGAGACTGGGCTGGCCTAGAACCCACAGAGATTCACCTGCCTCTGCTTTCCAAGTACTAGGATTAAAGGATGTGCCACTACACTCGATGTTTAGTTATTTATTTATGTGCACATGCCTAAGGAGGTCAGAGGGATATCAGATCCCCTGGAATTGGAGGTACAGATTGTTGTGAGTTACATTGTGCCAAGAATCAAATTCAGGTACTCTTCAAGAGCAATACATGCTCTTAACTCCCTGAGCCATCTCTCCAGCCCCTTGCTCTTAAGTTTTTATTTGCTTGGTCTTTCCTCTTGGAAACCAGTCTCCACCAATCTCCAGCTAGAGGAGCACTTCTTTCATTGTGCACACTTCCTTCCACAGGCTGATAATGTTTAAGGAGATGGAAAGGTAGGCAGGCTCAGTGGCTCCTAACAGTTTCATAAACCTGTCTTTCAAAGCACAGCAGGACAGTGGGCTTGACTTACTGTACACACCTGGCTCCTTCTGGCTCTTCCAGTCCCATGCTGTGGTTAGGGTAGGCTTATCTTAAAGTATCTCCTCCTTTTTTTCCTATCATCCTTCTTCGAGTTTCTTCCAGTTGTGGTCATTTCTTGGGAGTCCAGTCTCAGACGGCTTTGTCTGCCTCCACCTGTGCTGCAGCATTGCTTTGCTTCACTGCAGCCTCGGCTGTGCTTCGAAATGCACTGCACATGCTGTCATCCCACACAGTCCCAGGGAACACTGACTGAAACACCGACAGTCAGAACTGAGACTGTGTGATGAACTGTGCTGTTTTCTTGGTACATACAAAGCTTCCTTTTGACCTTCCTCAGCATGTAGAAGGTTGGTATCTCTTAGAATTGCATTGCCTTAGAATGTGTTTTTTTTTTTTTTTGGTTTTTCGAGACAGGGTTTCTCTGTGTAGCTTTGCGCCTTTCCTGGAACTCACTTGGTAGCCCAGGCTGGCCTGGAACTCACAGAGATCCGCCTGGCTCTGCCTCCCGAGTGCTGGGATTAAAGGCGTGCGCCACCACCGCCCAGCTAGAATGTGTTTTAAAGGCTCTTTGAGTTATTGTCTTGAATTTCATGAAAAAATGTTAAATTAATTTTGGCTTCAAATTAGGACAGAATTTCGAACAATTTTTGAACCCCCCCCACAATGTGCTTAGTTTTGTACTGTTTATGAGACGTGGTGTCAAATAGAGTTATTCTTACATAAAATCAAGAATAAATATCTCATTAATAGGCATTTTTTTCTTTCCTCTTTAATGAATGGTAGTTATATGTTTACCAAGTAATCATTCTAAGATATTTTGCTTTATACTTTATTAAAAATAAATATTAGCTATTTATGACTACTGCATATATCTATATAGTAAGTATCACATATATGTTTCCTAGGCAGAAAGGAGATATGAGTGGAACAGTTGAGGGAGCCCAGGGGTATTTTATGATTTGTGTAACAGATACAATGTTTCAGCGCCTTGACTTTTCACAGCAGGGTTTTCCCTTGTTTTATTTTTTCTTTTATTTGATTTTAGAAGTGGATGGTCCTTTCCAGATAATGGCATAGGTTAAGGGCCAGGGCTAAGGCAAGGGGCTCCTCTTCTTTCGAATAAGTCAGGTTTTTTTGTATTATGAAATAAAGGAAGTTTAAGAGAGAACATGTCTGCTTTAAAGTTGGTCATTAGCTGTATGGAACTGCAATAGTTAATGACTGGTTCACACACAGTTCATATGTTTCTTGTGTTCATTTGGTGTGTTTGATTTGTTTGTTACTCTGGCTGGTTGGTGGGTGTTTTGAGAGTCTCAGTATGTTGCTCAGGCTGATCTTGACCTCCCGTGCTAAAATGATCCTTTTGCCCCAGGCTGCTGAGGGACTGGGTCTACAGACATAACCCACTATGTTGAAGTCTCTGTTGTTAACAGTATTCAGCTCAACACTCACACGTCTACCACCCTAAACAAAGCTAGCACCTCACCTTGCACTTGCCTCATGGTCCACTGCCCCAGTGTATCCCTCTGTATCTAAATCAAAACAAATCAGATCTTTCATGTTGGATCTCACTGTTCACCAATCCTCTGCCTTGCTCATCCTAACTTTAATGGCCTCATGTGCTTCTATGAAGGGTGCACATATTTAAATAAACCTTAGTTGTATTGAAATGTAGATGCTTTCGTTCACTTAATGCTAGGCTGTTAAGACTTCTAATGGGAGGTGTGTTAGTTAGCTTCTTGTTGCTGTGACAGCACACCTGGCAAGGGCACCTTAAGGAAGGAAGGGTTTACTTTGCCCTACATTTCAAGGGTATTGTGATAGGAAAGTCATGGGATAGGGGCAGGGGGCAATCGGTCATATTGTGTTCACAGTCAGGAAGCTGAGAGCAATGAATGCTTGGTGTTGGCTTGGTTTCTCCTTTTCCTTCAGTCCAGGACCCCCATCCATGGAACGGCGCTGCCCAGACCGAGAGCGAGTCTTCTCTTCTTCATTAACCTAATCTAGATAATCTACCACAGACATGACCGCAGATCTGTTTCCATGGTGATTCTAAATTCCATCAAGTTGGCAATCAGGATTAACCATCACAGGGTATAAGGCAGGGTAGGGGCTTCAGGTGCCTTATTCTCCAGTACACAACTGTGGAAAGACTTAGCAGGGATAGAGCAGTGGGGAAAATGAGTTTTTGTTCTTGGATGTATTCACACAGAGAGATAAAAATACATCACCTGTCTGTGCTGTAACTATAGTGAAGTGGCTTCTTCCCCCTTCAATGATATTTAAGGTAATAATGTAAAAAGGAAGGATCATGTCTGTCCAAATGGCTTCCATTCTAAAATTTTGTTTTTATTTGTATGTGTGTGTGTGTGTGTGTGTGTGTGTGTGTGTGTGTTATGTGTGGTGTATGTGGTGTGTGTGTGTGTGTGTGTGTGTGTGTGTGTGTGTGTATGTGTGTGTGGTGTAATATATGTGACATGGCATACATGTGGAGGTCAGAGGACAACTTGCCAGAATCAGGTGTCTCCTTCCGACAAGTATGTTCTTGGATTCCGACTTTGTTTCTTGGGATTAGAGGAAGCACCTCTACCCACTGAGCAATCTTAACAACCTAGTCTATATGGTTTCTAACATGTTTTATCTGTAATTCTCCATGTAACACTGTGAACTAATTGAAAGGAATAGAAATGGGCTCACTGCTTATGCAAATCCTCATGTAAGTACCAAAGAGATGCCATACAACCTGCATAGCTATAGTATTCCTGAAGTTTCAACACTGACTTCCTAATACTAAATAGCTGTCACTTCCTTGACAGGACCCTCCTCCAAAGCATAGCTAAGTATCTCAGGTGAATATTAAACAGTGTCTAACACTGGGACAATTAAGACATATAAAGATATGAAATCAAAAGAAAAGACCCACTGGAATGAAGTCATCAGAAACAAGAGAGAGGTATTTGAAAGTCACTGAAGCATAAACCTAAATTAAGCAGCTAACTGCCTGTTTTTTATGTGAACCAATGTAGACTGCTATTAGACCTTAATTCCTAAACAAAGAGCTGCCTTCAAGGTCTAGAGATAAATAGCATATGTTCAGAGGTAAACGGAAGCCCCAAATTAGGCAAATTTAAATAATGGAGAATGCTCAGGGAACATATAAATATGCATTTGCCTGACTCCCTGGAAGTGAGATGAATGCTGCCCAGCTCCCAAGCCCAGTGCTGACAGTCTCCATCCATCCATCTTGATCCCTTCAGGATTCCTCTCCCCATCTGTTTATCGCCTCACTAATGTCCATTTTGAAATCTTCTCTTCCAAAGTAAATATATAAGGAAACATGGCCTGCAAATAATTTTGGAGGGGGGTGGAGGAAAAAAAATCTCCCTATGAAAAAAATATTCTAAATAACCTATTTTAAAAATCTGTCAGTCTCCATACTGTCCACCTTCCCTCCATCCTTCCCTTCTTTCCTCATTCCTCAGTTTTTCACATTTTACTTTTGATAAAATTGCTTGCTTGATTCTTCTGTAGGTGAAGGCACACTTCTTTTTTTTGTTTTTGTTTTTGTTTTTGTTTTTGGTTTTGGTTTTGGTTTTGGTTTTTCGAGACAGGGTTTCTCTGTGTAGCTTTGCGCCTTTCCTGGAACTCACTTGGTAGACCAGGCTGGCCTCGAACTCACAGAGATCCGCCTGGCTCTGCCTCCCGAGTGCTGGGATTAAAGGCGTGTGCCACCACTGCTGGCGTAGGCACACTTCTTAATGTATATGTGTTTCTATTTTTGGTTGATAAAACTATTTATGCTTTTGGGGTAAAGTGTGTGGGTATATACAGTATGTAATTATCAGATCAAAGAATGTAGACTATCCAGACCCTCAAATAGTTATCATCTCTTTGTATCAGGAATATTAAAAAATTCTTTAACTCTTTCTAAATATACAACACATTTGGAGGGATTGTTGGGGATGGACCCAGGGCCTCTTGAATGTCAAGTATGTGTTTTACTACTGATTTCCATATGCCACCAGCCCTAAGTATACAATAACATCACCACACTGTGCTAGGGAAAGCCACACCTCTTGTCCACCTGTATTTTTTAAACAATAGCCAACTTCTCTATCTTCATTTCTTCCCCATCTTCCAGTCTCTAACAACTTCTAGTCTATCCTCTACTTCCACAAAAATCAACATGTTTTAATTCCCACATATGAACAATAATGTTTTGGATTGTCTTTCTACGCTTGGCTAATGAACACACCATAACATATCCTAGTTATATCTGTTGCTGAAAATTATAGGATTTAATTTTTATGTCTTAGTACCATTCCACTGTATACATCTATGTATAATCTATATCTATATATCCATCTATCTATACACACACACAGACACACACACACACATCACATTATTTTTATTAAGAGATTTTCTATTCATTTTACATATCAACCTCAGATTCCCCTGTCCTCCCTCCTCCCACCCCCGAGTCTTCCCCCCCAACCCATCCCCCATTCCCACCTCCTCCAAGGCAAGGTCTTCCATGGGGAGTCAGCAGAGCCTGGTACATTCAGTTGAGGCAGGTCCAAGCCCCTCCTCCCTGCACCAAGGCTGAGCAAAGTGTCTCAGCATAGGCACTAGGTTCCAAAAAGTCGGCTCACGCACTAGGTCCCTGTCCCACTGCCTGGGGGCCCCCTAAACAGTTCAAGCTAAACAACTGTCTCACTTATCCAGAGGGCCTAATCCAGTACCATGGGGGCTCCTCAGCTATTGGTCCACAGTTCATGTGTTTCCACTAGTTTGGCTAGTTGTCTTTGTATTTTTTCCAATCATGGTCTCCATATCTCTTGCTCATAGAATCCATCCCCTCTCTCATCGATTGGATTCCTGGAGCTCTGCCTGGGAGCTGGCTGTAGATCTCTGCATCTGCTTCCTTCTGTCACTGGATGAGGATTCTATCATGATAGTTAAGGTATTCAGCCATCTGATCACCAGAGTAGGTCAGCTCAGGCACCTGCTTGACTATTGCCAGTAATCTATGGTGGAGTCATCTTTGTGGATTCCTGGGAACCTCCCTAGCACTCTGCTTCTCCCTATTCCCATGGTGTCTTCATTTATCATAGTATCTCTTTCCTTGTTCTCCCACTCTGTTCCTGATCCAGCTGAAACCTCCTGATCCCCTAAGCTCTCTTTCCCCTGACCCTTGCCCTCCATTACCCACCTCACCCCCAGTTTGCTCATGTAGATCTCATCCATTTATCCATCGCTGGGTGATTCCACTGAGTATATCTTTATATAATCTATATCTATATATCCATCTATCTACACACACACACACACAGAGTCACACACACACACAGGCACACACACACACACAGAGTCACACACACACATCACATTTTTATTGTGCTTATCCATTGGTAGTGAGTCTGTTTCTAGAATATTTATTTTGAAAACATAGAATCTAGCATCTCATTAACACAGTTCCTATTCACTTGTGGTAGATGGATGTGGGTTGCCCAAACTGCCCAAACCCTGATTTTGCCATTTCTTACTTCAAGACAGATTATGATGATTGACAGCTAAACTCTGGGTAGTGAGGTGAAGTCTGTGTCTTGAAAGTATTTGGGAATGTTGAGTTCTCACAAATAATATCTTTACTTCTTTATATTTTTTAATTTTTAAATTAAAAAAATTATGTTCAGAGTTGTTTTTCCTACATGAATATATGTGTACTATATGCCTGCCTGGTGCCTGCAGAGGCTGGAGAGGGCATTGGATCCCCTAGGATTGAAGTAAGAGTCTCTTCCGACCACCATGTGGGTGCTTGGAATCAAACCTGGGTCATCTTGAAAATCAGGGAGTGCTCTCAACCATGAGCCATCTTTTCAGCCCCAGGAACCTCTAGTTCAGAGGGAACAGGAAGAACATTATCACAGAGAACTGGATAGTATACAGAATTTGCAGTAACCAAGTTGAGATCTATGTCACCAACATGTGGCCAAGAGAGAAGCCCAAATATAGTCTGGGATATTCTGAACATGTGATGTTGTAAAAGGAACATTTGGCCTTTTCCCTGTTTCCTGGCATGCCAGTCCTAATGTCTTTGGAATCCTCCCAATGGTATCTGTTTGCCAGAAAACTGATAAAAACAAACAAAAAGAAAGGAAGAACGAAAAGAAAGAAAGAAATCTCAGTACTGTTGAATTTAGAAAAGGATCTCACTTCTAGTTAGTTCCAATTATGTCCATTTTTACCTTGAGGCATTGGTCATCCATTCATGCAACAACTATTTGTGAGTTTCTGACAGGAAGCCATAGTAGACATGTGCAATGAACACAGTCTGGTGAAATCCACATGTAAGCAATTGCATCCATGTCAAAATCAAGCCAAGCCTGCTGGCATGGGAATGAGCAGGGGATGGAGCATGTGCAAGTGACAAGTGCAGAAAAGGCTCCCGCAGCCTGTTGGAATTTTACTAAACAGAAACCCAGGTGTCAGGGTTGAACAGAAGTTAAGCAAAGATGGCCTCCCTTGTCCCTGCTGCTGTCTAGACTATTCTCCCAGGGAGCAGAAGTGACTGCCTCAAGGGATTACAAAATAGCATATGGGGTGAAATGACCCTGAGAAGCCACAGAAGGTGTCGGGGAAAGACCAGGAGCACCAAGAAGGGTAGGTATAGAGTAGGCCAGACTTCCAAGAGACAAGCTCATGGACAATCTTGTGTGAGCGATAGAGTTCACATTCTGACAAGGAATGAGCTTCTCCCAGAGCTAACTTGTATTTCAAATGTTCTCAGTTCTCCCAGCTGCAAAAAAAAAAGCAAAACACAATGAGAAAATGGCTTAAGTTGTGTAGTTGTTAAGATATCTCTTGAAGAGCCAGGCAGTGGTGGCACATACTTTAATCCCAGTACTTGGGAGGCAGAGACAGGTGGATCTCTGTGAGTTCGAGGCCAGCCTGGTCTACAAAGAGAGTTCCAGGACAGCCAGGACTGTTACACAGAGAAACCCTGTCTTAAAAATAAAATAATAAAATAAAATAAAATGATGTCTCTTGGAATATGAGGAGGTGTGGGAGCCCACAGTGACTCAAGTTTGTGCCTTGATTCCATCTTGACTCAAGGTCACAGAGTTCAAGCTTGTCTTTGCCCCTTTAGGCTGGCTCAGAGGGTGTTTGGGCAAAGGTGTGGTTACCACATACCTTGAGAATTAAGGAGGTGTTTACACTTGTTTGTACCTTGAATCTGGTGTCCTTGAGAAGGGGAGGTCTTCTCCCTGACTTACTTTGGGTATAAAAAAAGCTGTGAGAAATAAACTCAGGACTGCTGTGGTATTGACTAAGACCCCTCCCAAAGCTATCCTGTGTCTCTGTCTTTTTCTTTTATGTCTTAAGTCTCTATTTTTCTTACTTATTATTTCTCAATCCTCACTCCCCTATTCAGGACTATTGGACAGGTCAGGCGGAACCTGGCAAGGAGGAAGTTTGTAAAACAAGTTTTGAGGATTGGAACCAGGACTTGAGATCTCTAAGACTTGGATACCTCCATTTGTCTTCATGGCTCACATATCTCTACTGTCCTCAGTCTCCATTAGTTTATCCTATTTGGCTTCTTGGTAAAGAGAGTATTTCTTTACAAATAGTTAGAAGCCCTGTGGAAATGGGGACTTGTTTATCTGTGTTTCAATCCCATGGAAGTACTGGTTAACTGATCTTCAGCCAAAACGGTTGATTTAATCACTGTTACCAGAGAGTATCCCACCCTAATCACCACACCTCGGAATGTGTATTTTCTGAAATGGAGGGGTATAGTCCTTTGTGGCTGACTCCTCCCTTAAAACCATATTTTGCACATAGCTTTTCCCCAGGTGAGTAACATTATTAAAGGCTCCTCACAGTTCTGTATTCACTTTCTTATAGCATGTAATCCCGAGTAGAGTCTTTAATCAAGTACATACATCTGTTCAAAACATTAAATACAAAAACACTATATACCACCTGAATCATTGGCCTTTGACCTTATCATTTCATTAATACCCAGTTTGGAGGGAGAGATAAGCCATGGATGGAGCAGACAATGGAGGTTTGGGTGTTTGTTACAGCAACATTCATTATTGAGCCTAAGCTGCCCAATACTGACTTCTTTCTTCAAACACTTACATTTTAAACTAGTGAAAAATGCTCTTGGTTCTGCTCTCCAGAGTTTGAACAAATCCTGTCATTGGAAGTGAGCAGAGATAGAATCAGCTAGCTTAGGTCCCATATGTATTTTTTTTGTTGTTGTTGGCCAATGAGGAAAGACAATGATTGTGGATGGTATGAAAAGGGGCATCCTGCTGAAGCATGTGTGGTGTGGCATGCCTCTCAAGAGGAAGGAAAGAATAGGTTGTTAAGAACAGCATTCTGACCACTAAAGCTTTGCCTTTTCCCATCTTTAAAATTCTAGAACTGTCCTTGACTTCTCAGAGTAGCTAACTCCTCTGTTTTTATTCATAGAAGGTTTGCAGACAGGGCACATTGAATATATTTCCAGGAATGTAAAGGCTGTTGGGAGTTAGTCTGTCCTGCGTCTGGGGGAAAGAGTTTATTTCCACTAGTGTTTGAGGAGGTCTAGCTATCTTGGGCTTCTCTTTTTGATTTACTTAAAAAAAATGATGAACCTTTTCCTCTTATTTTTAGACAGAGCTCACCATTCTGTTACTTTCACTCCCCAAAGCCTACATAAGACATAAACAACATTCTCAAAATAGAAGCAGAAACCAGCCCTTTGTGTACATGGAGAGAGTAGAGTCTGTCCACTGTTCCCAGTTGGCCTCTAACTTGGGAAGGCCAGGAGGTCTGAACCCATGTTAGAGGTTGTTTCATCATTTTCCTTACCACTTTGCCACCACTTTGCTAGCAAGCATTCTTCTTAACATCTACACCTTTGAGAATCCTGCCAGATTGATTTGGGACCTCTGGCTTGCACTGATGTTTGTGGTCAGGGAGAAATTGTATGCTAAATCTACTGAAAAGACCATTTTCAATTAAGATCCTGGCTCTCACGACACCAGTCTCAATGAACGCCATTTATTATTTTGTATAGATGGAATCTAAAGTCAAAGGAGCATAGTTCTTGTGAGCTATGTTTGGGATTTTAAATCTGAATTGAATTGTTGATAAAGCATAATTTGAGAATCTCTCTGCAGTTTATGTCAGTGTCTAACAAGACAGGTCTATTTCTCTGGAAGGGTCAAACCTAGGTGATGAACTGACAGAGCCTTCATGGTCATCTATCCACTCTGGAGATAGGCCCCTGACTTTTCATAAAAGGACTAAGATGGAAGAGCTATTGAAATAAGAGATTGGAGTGAACCTCTGTCCCTACTGAAGCTCTGGTTCAACCATATGGGAACTGAAACTTCCCTTGGACTACATTTCAGCAGATTTAATCTACCTTGGAGAGCTGAAATGTGGTGAATAAGAAAGATTTTGATTTTACCTGTTCTTCATGGGAAGCAGCCAAATAAGGCCACACATTTTATTTTCCACATGGGAAAATGGAGGTCATGAAAAAAAGAATCACAGAGCTGTGAATTAGGACTGGGGGAGCTGGAATATAGATCCTATATGCTTTCCTATTTGTTCTGCAACACTGAATTTTCTCCAAATGTGGGGTTCTTAATAGTCCCCGTGGTGGATTCAGAAGCTTGCTTCCTACAAAGGGGGGCACCCTTTTCAATATCTTTCAGCAGTTTGGAAGGAACTGGTCTTAATTGCATATCTCATGTTCTACTTCTGTGAGTATTTGCTCATCTTTGTGTTACAGAGAGGCGATTGGCTTCATTCAGTTTTATTAGATTTAATAATGTGGCTTTGATTCCATTAGATTTATTTTCAGTTAGGGGAGGGATACAGCGTTATCATTTGCTTTCAGAAGCTATGGGGAAAGGCGCTGTACTTTTTGAAAGAAAAAATTTAAATAAGACAAGCTGATAGGAAAAGTTGTATTAATTAAAAAGTAAGGGAAGCATAAGGTAGATTTGTCCAGGCCTTGAGTTTGGGAAACAGAAGTCACATTGCATTGCTTTTCTAACAACTTCAGAAACGATTGACTACCAACCGCCTGCCTCTCTGTGTGTATATGTGTGAAAATAAGGGCAGGGGAAAAGGAAGAGGAAGTGGAGGAGTAAAAAAGGGAAAAGAAGAAGAGGAGGAGAAAGGGGAGGTAGAAATAGTTAATTAATACTTCCCTTAGAGTCATAGCCTGATGATTAGAAATATTCTTTGAGGATATGAATACTTTTGTGGCTACTTTAAATCAATTCCCATCCAAATTTCAGGAGGATATTTTTAATCTCAGGTATGTAATTCATGCTTAAATATATACATATATGTGTGTGTTTGTGTGTTGTGTATGTATAACATGAAAGTAGAAAGGGAACTCTGACATGGAAGTAGAGAAAGGCAACCAAGAAGCGGGGAAGGGAGGGGATGGCAAGGACAGAGGTAGATGAATAAACAAGGTATAATGACGTGTATATGTGGAGTCTGCATTTGCACAGGTAATGATGTATATGTGTCGAAGCTGCATTTGCACAGCTTAAACGAGTGTGTCCACCCAGCATGCTTGTCAGATTATTCCTTTGTGAAGAATGACTAGGAAAATGGTGTCCACATTCAGGACTTCTGCCTAGCTATTCTGAAGTTCTCAGAGTGCTTGCTTAGGCCTCCAAGAACTGAGAGACATTAACCTTTGATGGTGGCAGCCTCAGGGCAGTTTCTTATTTTTGTGTATGTATGTGTGTGTCCTGTGCTTTCATACTGGTTCCCATATATGTTGGGGAATTGATGCACATATGTATATATACCTGTGCATAGCTGAAGTTGATGCTGGGTGTTGTGGTGGTATTGTGTTCCCCAAAATATTGTGCACCCTGATAAACTTATCTGGGTCAAAGAACAGAACAGCCACAATATTAAACATAGAGGATAGGCAGTGGTAGCACACCTTTAATTCCAGCTTTCCAGAGGCAGAAATCCCTCTGGATCTCTGTGAGTTCAAGGACATTGGAAACAGTCAGGCATGGTGACACATGCCTTTAATCCCAGAACCTTTAACCCCAGGGAGTGATGACAGAAAGCAGAAAGGTATATAAGACGTGAGGATCAGAAACTAGAAGCATTTGGCTGGTTAAGCTTTTGGGTTTTTGAGTAACAGTTCAGCTGAGACTCATTTGGATGAGGACTCAGAGGCTTCCAGTCTGAGGAAACAGGATCAGCTGAGGAACTGATGAGGTGAGGTAGCTGTGGCTTGTTCTGCTTCTCTGATCTTCCAGCATTCACCCCAATAACTGGCCTCAGGTTTGATTTTATTAATAAGACCTTCTAAGATTCATGCTACAGGGTGTCTTCCTTGATTCCTTTCCACTTTATTTAGGAGCTTTCTGAGTTGACTATTCTAGCTAGTCAACTCTTGTCTCTGACTCCCAAGTACTGAATTTACAGGTGACTGCTATGAGCACCTGGGTTTTTAATGTGGGTTCTAGACAGCCAAAGTCCAGTCCTCACCCTTTATCAACAAGCCCTCTAGGTTGCAATTCCTAATTAACCCTGTGTTAGAGCCCATTTCTGAGTCCCTTACTGGTTACTATACTGTAGTGAATCATTGGCAGGTGTTTCATGAAAGGAAAAGTATCAGCTCAGGACCCTCATGGCCAAGTTCTCAGAACAATGGAGATTCATTTGCCCCAGAAGGACAGAGGGCAGGGAATAAGAGACAAACACAGGAGATTTAGGACTAGGGAGAAAGGGAGAAAGGAACAAGGGAGAGGGGGCAGGGGTGTCTGTCCCCCCCCAGAGGGGGAGGGGCACAAAGGACTGCCTCTGGACAGAGAGAAGGCAGACATGGCACATAGGAAAATGGCACTTTATGAAGGTAAAATGATAAACCCCATGTTAGAATGATGTATTTAATTTTAATTAGGCATGTTCATTAGGTGAGCCAAAGTAGGCTTCTGATTGCTGGACTTCAATACTTTGATAGCTGGACCTTGGTAGACAAACTCAGGAGGAGGAAGTGGCCAAATAAGAGAACAGACCTTGGTGGCTAGCTTTAGGGAGGTAATCTAATGGTTTCTAGCAAGGCAGAGGGAATGAAAGAGAGGACAAGGTCATCCAGAGCCATGCTTGCTGTGCTCAAGATGGCCAGAGTCCCTTCATTTCTTTTATAATTCTCATCATCTTTATGGGGGTAAAGTTACATAATCCTATTTTCTTTTCTTATTTTCTATGAATCATGTTGTTATATTTAGAGCATGTCTATAGCTGCCAGATATTGTTCTGCGATGTTACTCATCGACCACATATTGTTTTTCACTAGTTGAATGATTTAGCAAGTACTTCCTATGTACATAGAATTCATAGGAAGTCACAAATACAAAGCCTCACCTCAGTGAATTCCTATTGACCCAAGACACAGGCAGGTGACAGATCTGTCATGACACTGTTTGGAGATGATGAGGTGAAGTCAATAGGAGCTTTACCCTTATTGTCACAGACTATGACCCCATGTCCTGCAGCCATGATACTGCTGATGGCTCAATCATTATTTTGAGTGTCCACTATTTGGCTGTCAGTCACTAGACATGCCACATTATTTACCCCATTTTACTATGATGGGGACAGGAAGAAGGTGCAATGGATCTGATAACTTGACTTTGATCCCCATACAGTATGTACAAGACAGATGCAGGCTTAGTGACAGAAACAAGAGAGACCCTGCCTCAACAACATGGAAGTTGAGAAATGACTCTTATAATTTGACCTTTGCCCTCAACATGTACATTATGACACATACATGTCCTGTATACATACATATACATACACAACAATTACTTTTTACAAAGAAAAATAAAACTACTATGGGGTGATACTGAAGTCTAGAGCTTGGATACCTCCAAAGGCCTGTGTGTTAAAGGCTTTGGGCAGGTTGATGCCATTTGGAGATGGTGGTATCTTCAAGAGGTGGGGCTAATTGGATGGCATTAGGTCATGGGAGGGATGTTGTATTTTGATGGTGGCAACCTTGGTTACTTTTCTTTTCTCTTTGCCTTCTTGGCCATGAGGGGAGTGGTTTCCTCAATCAAATGTTCTTTACCATTGCTATATAATATTTCCACTAGAATTCTAACAACAATACTTCTACCAGCTCATGATGGGAACTGATAAAACCATGAGCTGAAACTAAACATTTTCTCTTTATAAGTTGATTAACTCAGAACTTTTGCTATAACAGAAAAAAAACTTAATCTAAGTAGCTATTCACATATATAATTTTTAGAATATGAAGGTGAGGTTTTAAAATGATAATTCAAAAGTGTCATTTCAGAAAGAAGATACAAGTGAGTAGCAGCAAGGAGATGGATATTCTGACACTACCCAGCTGTTGATATGATTGTTGATATGATTGAATGAGTCATGCCTGGAGTCCTATATTGAGGCACATGGAAAGGTGGAATATTGAAAAAGAATGTCATGATTAAATCATCTGGTCTTGAGGACAAGACAACAATGTCCATGGGACAGTCAAGAATCACAAGGAACAAATAGTCACATGGGAACTCCAAAGAATGGAACAGTCTTTGAACTACCCACCTCACTCTTGGTTGATTAACAAGTCCTTTTGCCACCCACCTTCTTTTTCAAGCTGTTCTCTATTCCTCTATCATCTTCTTTCAAAAGCACTGTCTTGTCAGTACAATTCATTTTGACCATGACCTAGACCTGAAGCTCATAATAGCAATCTGTTACACTCTTTGGTTTCATTATTCCATACACTCTTCTCAAAAGTCTCCAGAGCACTGGTTATTACCAGTCACCATATAAACTTAAAGTTAAACACCCTTTTGAAAAACTGTTATCTCATTTTCTCTTCTAAAGAAAATCTTTTGGTTGTACATGCCCTTGACTTGATAAGTATCAGGGTCTGGGATTCAGTGTCTCCCAATTTTATGCTTATTGTTTTCCACAGGTGATACCTATGGGGTTGACAAATAGAGTAAATTAATTTCCATACATTAGAAAAGAATATAAGAACCATATGCTTCTGACTAATACACACTTTGTCAACAAGATGAGCTACTCAACTCCGGGATAGTCTTGGCTGTACTGTTCTACCAGGTAGCTAGGTAAATACAAGCCATAATCTGAAAAAAAAAAAAAAAAGCACGTACATGTTAAAAGTCATATTTTTCAAGAAGCTTTCTGGCTAAATTGATATTCTCTATCATGTTGTTTGTCTCAATTTTTAATTTTTTTTAAATTAATTCTTTGGGAATTTCACATCATACACCCCAATCACATTGATTTCCCAGTTCTTCCATGTCCACCCTCTACCCTTGCAACCTCTCCCACAAAAGGAATTAAAAAAAATAGAAATAAAAATTAAAAAATAAAATCACTTCTTCCCTCCATCTTTCCTGCCTCTCCATCACGTATTTGTTCGTCATAGTGGCACTGGGAGCTGCAGTGTGTCATGCATTATATCCTTTTGCCCAAACAGATTTACTTGCAAATGTTCATTGAAATCAATCATTGGTCTGGTTTAAGGCCTCTGGCTTTTGCTATACCATCAATACTGGACCTTCGCTGAGACTCCTCTTGGATATTCTGCTATTGCCCTGGGTCATGGAGATCCTGTAGTTTGGTTCCACAAGACCAGTCCCATCTCATGCTCCAGCAGCTCACAGATGGAATAGATGTTGGGGTGGGCCAGCTCAAAGTCCTGGATGTGGGCTTGGGTGGTAACTGGGTTGGTAAGCCCAGGCCTCCACTAGGACACCTCCTTTCCCCTGCTCCCAGCCATGAGGGGCGGGGCTAGCTGTCCCTTGCCTTTGCCATACAGCCAGCTCTCCCATACCCAAACCACTAGAACCAGCTCTCCCATGCTCATGACACCAGAGCCAGCTCTCCTGTCCCCATACCACTAGGACCAGCTCTGCTGTTTGCTCTTTCAAGGTTATTTATAGAGTTTTCTCCTCTTTTATTGCATTTCAACTGTGGCAGCAAAGTGACTGAATGAGAGTATTGTGCAAGAACTCTGCAGTGAAATGCATATGTACGTATACTAATGTACTATACATGTATATAAGTGAATATGTATATACATACAGGGCTGGCTTCTATTCTCCAGGATCAGAATTTGAGCGTTTTAAAAGTTAAATGATTTTTAAAAGTGAAAACAGAAAAGAACAGGAGAAGGATTTCCCCCTTGAACATAGACAAGAATAGCATAGAGTTCTTCCCTTCTGAAGACTTTGTGTGAGGTTCTCTGCCCTTGAGGAAGTGCTCCATGTTTCAGTAGACAAAAGATTTTCTTCTTGTCACCCACAGGCCCCAAGTGGCTTCCCACAGTTCTTGCCTGTTCCTGTGGCTTCCACTACCCTGGAGTCTCCACTACCCAATACCAACATCAATTCTGATGGTTCAAAACCCAAGCTGTATTCCTTACTAGGTACTTCGCAAGTCACATCTGGAAGGACTTTTAGAAAGCCATAATAAATAATAACAGCATGGCAGAAAGCTTACCTCTGCATGGTCTCTTGATGTTAGTAGTTATGCATTGATTAGTGTTCACAGATTGAATTTCCTTTTAACGGATTGATTGAAGCCTTGACCTCTATGGTGGTCATGCTTGTAAGAAGCTAACTAGGGTTAAATAAGGACATAGAAGTAGGGTCCTTATCCACTAGTACTGGTATCCTTATGAGAACAGGAGAGGTACCAGAAGCATGTGCACATAGGAAAATTTATAACATGAGGACGCTAGAGAAGGCAGACATCTGCCAGATGGAAAGAGAGGCCTCACAAGAAATCAGTCCTGCCAAACTTTGATCAATGGACTTGCAGCATCTAGAACCTGAAGCACCTTTCTGTTGCTTAAAACCAATCCATCAACTGTATCCTGTTTCAGCATCCCCAGCACATGAACAGTTGTAGTGATGAACATAAGTGATGCAGATCCTCTCAGGTAGAATGCCATGCCATTCATCTTTCTGCAACAAAACACTTATGAACGCCCGAGTATTGTCACCTATGGAGGATGCAGGAAGAAGGGATATAGAAATGCCTTACCTTACCATGATAAAGAAGGTATGCTGGTTGGTTTGTCAACTTGACACAAGCTAAAGTCTTCAGGGAAGAGGAATCTCAATTTAGAAAAAATGCCTCTATCAGACTGGCCTGTAGGCAAGTCTGTGGGCCATTTGCTTGATTAATGATTAGGGTGGGAGTGCCTAGCACTCTGTGAATATTCTATCCATGGGCAGGTGACCTTGGGTGGTATAAGAAAGCAGGCAGAGCAAATCACGAGGAGCAAGCCTGTAAAAGCAGTGTTTCTCCATGGTTTCTGTTTTAGTTCCTGCCTTGAGTTCTTGAGAAGCCTTTCTTTATTGTCACCCTGGATATGTAAACCCTTTCCTCCCTAAGCTGCTTTTGGTTCTAGTCTTTTGGCAGCAATAGAAACTAAACTAACACAGAAGTGGTGCTCAGGAATGGCAGTAGACTCCTGTAACTCAAGATTGCAAAGGCCCTGCATTCCTTTGCACCATCTAATCCTCCAGTGTGCCAAAATGCCAGGTGCCAGGTGATGGAGCAACACTTTCTTCGGGAAGTAGAGGGCATTTCTATATCCCTTCTTCCTGCATTCTCCATAGGTGACAATACTAGGGCTTTCATAAGTGTTTTGTGACAGAAAGATGAATGGCATGACATTCTACCTGAGAGGACAAGGACATCCTCCTTTCTCTCATAGTTCTTTAACCTACATTTTAAATTAAATTCCCGGCAATCTGAGATGTCTTTTTGATTTTTCACACCAGTTTGATTTTATAGATGCCTGCTGACAGTGAGCAATTTTAGCATCTGACTTCATGAAGTTCTCAGGTCTGCTCTGTTCTTGTAAATGAAATAGAAGGGAATATGTCCAAATACATACATGAATACATATACATACATACATACAAGCATATACATACACACATACACACACACACATATATATATATTTATATATACATACATATATAAATTTCATTCATATATATTGTGAGCATTTCCAGTTTCCCCCGAGCTAGTTCCAAAATGAATCAGTTGCTTGACCTTCAGTGGACACTCAGAATACTGAACATTTAAAAGAATCATTTGAAGCCCTAGTCACTCACTGTCCATAGAGAATCATGCTTTTCATAGAAGAGCCCTTTGCCTTTAAGAGAATGTCAAGGCATCCTGTAAGGAGGCACATGGATAATTTTCTCCATAAAATGTAGGTTCTCATAATTTAATCAGAGCCCATTGAATCCTCCCAATACATGGCTGAGTGAAGTTCTTTAACCCTGGGCCTTTTATAATCTAACAAATGAACTAGACGTCAGTGGATGACCACTCACTATGGAGTCAACCATGTCATGCTGTGAAATAAGCATTATTTATTCTTTCAGTAAATAATACATTCACCAGTTCCTCCTCACTGAGAAGCTGTAGAAAGCCTTGGCTGAGAACCATCAGAAAGACATGAGCAGCATGTAGATTCCTCTGTCTTCATTGTTGACTCTCATTGTCCTGCCTTGTTGCTCACGCCATTCCTGACTCTCTTGTAAGTCATCACACGTCATATTTTTCCCTTGATAAGCCCCTTCTCTTGTCATCACTTGTTTGTTCCAACCCCATCTTAAGCACAAATTCTGCTCAATGGAATTGATAGACAGGTTTAGGTTGGTTTTTTTTCTGGTTATATTCTGAGAAATCACTGTTGCTAAGCACATACTCTGTGGAATTAGCTTCTGTTTCCATTTTTAGTTTGAATTTTTATCATTATATATTATATTAATTATATAATATAATTAATTACATAATATAATATATTATTATATTAATCTAATATGATTATGTAAACAGATAAAGTAATAAAAATTGATTTTAATATTTTATTATGCTCACTTAAGGTAGCTGACACAATGTCTTGTTGTATATATACTAGATGTAATTACTACAGTTAAATAAATTAACATATCTGTGTCATCATCCATGTTTACCTTCGTATGTGGTGGGGAAAGAACTGAAGAGCTACTCTTCACAAACCTCTACATAGTATATTCAGTACAGTCCTCACACAGTATGCTCTAGTGTTATGGACCCTACCTAACACTAACTTTGTGACCTTCAGTCTCTATCTTCTCACTATCCTCCATGAATTGTGCTCATTTTCATGGTGAAAGAGTTAAGTTGAATTAAAACCATAAACATGCTCTCCTTTCACTGGGCAAAAGGGTGGAAAACAAGACATGGGCTATACATGCTACCCTGGGGCAAAAATTCACCATAATCATTGCAAATATGTGCGTATCACCATGCCCATTACAAATCTATGAGTAGTTAGTACTTGGATGACAGTGCTATCTACAGTTGCCACCCAGAAATCATGTCTTTTACTCACATGTAGACATGCAGACACGTGTGCACGTGTGTGTGTGCAAGCGGGTGCGCGCGCACGCGCGCGCGCGCACACACACACACACACATGCATACACAGCCACACACACATATATACACACATAAATATAGACAAACATGCACACACAGCTTCTGGTATTTGTGTCTACCACATTTGTGTCTCTGTTATGATGGTTATAAAAAGTCAGTCATTCCCCCATACATGTGCATTATATCTGTAAACTATCTTGTAGATTCCAGGCATTGCTATAGGTGCTAGAACAAGGATGGCAAACGTAAGCCCTTGTGTCAAGAAACTTGTAATTATGTGGCTCACATCAAGCTCATGAACCTCCTGAGTGCAGTTGCATTGGAAGCCTATGGGTCATAAAATGCTGATAACAATGTAAAGAGTAATTTTTGAACCCGTGGTGTGGTTCAGCAGGTAAAGGCACCTGATGCCAAGCATGAGTTTGATCCCCATAACCCACATCATAGAAGGAGAGAACTGATTTCTCTAGGCTGTCCTCTGATATCCACACATGTGCAATGGCATATACTAGCCCCTCCACACACGTGCGCATGAGCACACACGTACATGGACACTGCACAAAATAATATGTAAAATGTAACTTTAAAAACCTTAAGAAAAAAATTGTAATGAGAACTGAACTGAACTGACTCCTTGGTAGAAAATTTGAAGTCTTTAATGATGAGTCACCAGAAATTCTTTTTTTAAAAATAAGTATTAATAACATTTGAAAATATTCTGAAAATGCTGATATTCAAGACTTGGTTTTGTTTTGTTTGTTTGTTTGTTTGTTTGTCCCCACTCAAGTTGAAATTAATGAATTGTTCTGACATTCATCACTGAGTCTCTTTCCTGAGCAGCGGTGAGTATCTGTTTTAATATACTGCCATAAAGCCAGTATCTGATTTCTTACTTCAGGTGGGCTGTGGTGGAGGGAAGAGCTCTGTATTAATTGCTGGTGTGTCAATCAGTTTTCTGGTTACTCTTCCAGCAAATCCTGAGGTAGAATTAATTTATGTTTAAATCAGACTAATAGGAAAACAAAACAAAAACTGGCATGAATGTGAGAGAAAAAGAAACCAGCCTATTCTTGTGGAATGGAGTAATGTTTTGTCTAAACAATGGATGAAAGACGCTTTCAAAGCAGATAATTAATGTGTGAAACACAAGTTAAACTTAAAGCTGTCAGTATTAAAATAGGATCCCATGTGCATGTGTTTTGGTCTTCTCTTACTAAGTCTAATTTGCAAGGAATTCTAAACAGGAAAATAACGTGGTCCACCTTCCTCTCCTCTATCTAACAGGTCCTTGGAAATGACTGTCCACGCTTTGCAAAGCTACAATGTCACACTGAACACAAGCACATAGCATTTAAGCACTTCTGCTTTACTTGCTTGTGCAAGACAGCCTGTTGTTAGCTGTGGTGACTAGAGATTATCTATTGAAATTATGCTTTTGAACTGTCCTGTGCCACAGATATTAATACCTGTGTGGGACAGTGTTATACGTATAATAGTGATAAAATAGCCAAACTAGTGGAAACACATGAACTATGAACCAATAGCTGAGGAGCCCCCATGGAACTGGACCAGGCCCTCTGGATAAGTGAGACAGTTGATTAGCTTGAACTATTTAGGAGGCCCCCAGGCAGTGGGACCGGGACCTGTCTTTAGTGCATGAGCTGGCTTTTTGGAACCTAGGGCCTATGTTGGGACACTTTGCTCAGCCTTGGTGTAGGGAGGAGGGGACTGGACATGACTCGACTGAATCTACCAGGCTGAGCTGAATCCCCAGGGGAGACCTTGCCTTGGAGGAGGTGGGAATGGGGGGTGGATTGGGGGAAGGCAGGGATGGGTGGGTGGGAGGAGGGAGGACAGGGGAATCTGTGGCTGATATGTAAAATTAAATTAATTATAAAATAAAAAATAACTTTTTCTGGTTTCAGCTTGGTCATATTTTCATAGATTCATAGATAGAAACCAGACTGGGCATGGTGAGCACCTGGGACGGACAAATGATCCCAAAGGTGAATAAATTGGGTCTAAGTGGGGCTTGACTTAAACCACACCTCCAGGGCCACACTCTGGGTGACAATGACTGACTGCTTTATACCATGCTGCTTATAGATAATTCACTCTGTACCAATCCTTCCTTTCCTCCATCGCCTCCTCCCTCCTTCCCTCATCTCTCCATCTCTTCCTCTTTCCTTCTCTCCTCTCCTCTCTCTCTTTTTCTTCCTTCTCTCTTCCTTCCTCTTGTTCTTTCATTTATGCAAGGTCTTGCCATATAGTCCAGGTTGTCCTCAAACTCGTGATTCTCCTGCCTCAGCCTCCTGAATACTGGGATTTCCAGTGTGACCTGCTACTCCCAGTGCTATACATATTTCTTTAGGAAACTGAACCATCTTTTTATTTTTAAGAAAGTCATGTGTTTTCTATACTATCCCCCACCCCAGATTTAGCAGAGCTGTAGGAATAATATTGCCATGAAGGTAAAAATAGCTGGAGCTGAGCAGTTTCTAAACTATACTCTGTGAGCATGAGTTCTCAGGAATAAGCAAAAAGTTATATGGATGACAGACTGCGAGGATAATCTAATTTGAGAAATCCTGTTTACATTCAGTTGAATGGAATGTCTTACTGTAGGGGCTTGTGATGGTTAATCTTGACTGTCAACTTGGGATTTATAGTCACCTTGGATACACACCTCTGGACATGTTAGTGATGCTGTTTCCTGCAATATTTAATGGAAATTGGAAGACCCACCCTAAATGTGGGCAGCACCTTCCATGAGCTGGGGTCAACAACTGAGGAGAAAAGGGAATGCCAGCTGAACACTAGCATCCATTTCTTCCTGCTTCGTGATGGTAGATCCCATGTGACCAGTCACCACATGCTCCTGCTTATAGGCTATCACTTACCATAATAGACCATGTTCCCTCAAGCTGTGAGCCAAAATAACCCTTTCTACCTTAAATTGCTTTACTCAGGTACTTTGTCACAGTAACTAATACATGAAGGTTCTGTTGGAGACCTTAGTAGGGTCATCTCAGCTTTGGCCCACACAGAAACGAAGGACTTTGGACTTTCCAAAGCACTGGGAATTTTTAAAGTGTGCTCCTCTAGAATCAAGTAGGGATGTGTTACTAGGAAGCTACTTTGAGTAAAGCCATGCATATCTACTTATTATTTATTTTTGTCATTTTGAGACAGGGCCTTATGTATCAGAGATACATAGTATCAGAGTAATGTGTATCAGAGATTGACCTTGAGTTCTTCACCCTCCTGCCTTACCTTCCCAACTTCTGGGATCAGAGAAATACATGTACTACCACACCTGTCTCTACTGGGATACTTTAACATTCACTCATTCATCATTCATTCATTCATTCATTCATTCATTCATTCATTCATTCATTCATTCATTTGTGTGTGTGTGTGTGTGTGTGTGTATGTGCATGTATGTGGGTATGCATGTGCCACAGCACACATGTGGAGGCCAGAGGACAATTTTTGGAAGTCAAGTTTTCTCCTTGCACCATGTGAGTGCCAGGGATCACACTCATTTCTTTAGGCTTGACAGAAGGTACCTTAAATTTCTGAGCCATCTTGTTGACCTTTTACATGGTTATTTTTAAAAGGTCATAAAAAAAGAGAATAGATAGGATGGATGGTCATCTTATTCTTCTATTTTATCTGTTCTGTCTATGTATGCATTCATCTATTGACCCACTTTTCCATTTATTCATCAAATGAGAAACTTCTCTCATTGTGAAAAAGATCTATGCTAAAATAAACTAAGGGCACTTAACCTCATCCTGGTGATATTTGGAGACTTTGTATGGGATGGGTGGTTGGATGCTGGTGTGGGGCAGTGGTTTTCTAAAAAGTTAAGGCTTTCTTTTGTCACTTAGACTGAGGAGACCTTTGTTTAAAACAAAATTGGCATCAGAACTTAGAGGAAGTTAGGTGGGTCCAGAGGAAGAGAATCTAGGAGTGACAGAACTGGTTTTTGTTTCTTACTGATGCTCAATAAGGATTTTAGGTTCCAGGTCATGATATCTAAAACTGACAAAGGTCCAAAGCTTGCCCAGCAGTGCATCTTGGATGCCATCATTTTTCCTGCCATCTAAAATTGGCGGAAAAGGAAGTGGCACCCCCTGAGATCAGGCCAGAGACTCTCAGCTTCTGTTGGCTGCTGATAGGAGCTTAACAGATATCACGCACAATGGTGGGGACACATGTTCTTTTCAGGTGAATGAAACCTGTGTATAAGGATAACAGAATAATGATTTTTCAGGTCCAGTAAACCACTCATCTGGCAGCCAGCAAACAAAGGACTCTATGCCACCAACTGGTAAAGGACTGGTGCACTGACCTTAGAATGTTTACAAGCTGAGAGTTCAGTGTCAATGAACTTGAAAGTGAAGACTGGGAAGCTTATAGATGACCACACACTTAGAACTTGTCTTTAGTCTGTTTGCTTGAGCCTTAGGTCTAGTGAAACCCATGTGTGCCTTAGCTTTTGATTCAAAGATATTTTACAGTCCTTTATACTACTGTTTCAATGTCTTTTGAGGTTACTAAACTCTAGTTGAAAAGCACAGAGCCAGTTGTCATAGATACCTTATTAGATTCATAGGAGCACAGAGGTGAACAGGACAGAGTCATGACATCATAGGATTCATTTCAATACTCTCCTGCTCATTGAAATCAGTTGTCTGCAAACTAGAACCTCAGAGTCAAATCTAGTTAGCTTCCTTTTCTTAAACTTACTGCACCGCAGCAAATTCATTGGCTTACCTAGTTTAAAATATTTGCTTCTAAAATGTAGTTGGAGAACTGAGTTTCTCTGACAGAAACCATATAGCCTGAAGAGCCTAAAGTATTTGGCCCCTAACAGAAATGGCTTGTCAGCTCTTGCCTAAACGTCTGAGAGCTATGAACTCCCTTGTAGAGGCCAGAGTAGCACGTTGGATGTTTACCTTTATAACTCTCCACTTGACTGCTTTGAGGCATAATTTCTCACTGAACCACAAGCTAGCCTTTTTCGCTTTGCTGTCTGGCCATCAAGTTCTCAGGTTCCACCTGTCTTTGAGCCTCAGTGCTGGGGCTATAGGTACATACAGACATGTCTGGCTTTGGGGGTTTTATGGTTGCTGGGGATTCAAACTCAGGTCCTCAGGCTTCTAGAGCAAGCACTCTGACCCACTGAGCCATCTCGCTAGTCCTGGAATACATTTAAAATTAGACTCACAGGTGTGTATCTGTAGAGACATTCTTCAAAGTGCAGACCTCCGAGGCAATGCTCTTCCACCATTGGCTCTCTTAGTTTCACCAGTATGTCTGGTTTTGCCCTAACCAGATTCCCCTCTGTACCTTTTCTGTCTATAGTGGGCATACCCCAGAAGCCCACCTGCACCCCTTAGCAGCTGACTAAGGCTCCCCATCCCCTACTCCTTCCTCTCTGCTGGCACTCGCTGCTTTGTTTGTTGAAAGTCCTTACACATCTTCATTCTCATTTACTTTTCACTTTGAATTCCTTCAGTTGTTTAGTTTCTAGGGACTAGGTCTTACATTGTAGCCCAGTCTGGCTCAGTCCTCTTGCCTTGACCTGTCAAGTGCTGGGATTGCAAGTGTGCATCGCCAACCCCGCACATCTGCACCTTCGCTCTTCCTTCTCTTCAGCTCCCTGGCTGTGTTTCCACTTACCTGCCTCAGAGGATCTTTGTTTAAAGCTCTCCTGTCTGCGATCACATTCATCATGGTTTCCCTCTAAACTAGCTCAGCCTGTGGCCTTTCCAATTCTCTGTTATTGGTAGCATCCGTCTTCCACATTGCGAACTTTGTCATTAGTAATCATGAAAGTATTTGCGTCCTGTGCTCACTCCTGGTTCTGAAAAACAAATTGAGTTTAAATGAGAAATTAAGAAGAAATAAGGTAAAGCAGAGGTGTGTGGAAAGCTTGCAGAGCACATGGCCTGTTGGACATTCTTTGTTTCCTAAGAAAGAAACAGGGAGGGAAAGAAATGAGCCTTGACTGGGAATCCCACAACGTGTCAGCTCCAGGCCAACCACTGTTTTCACACAGTGTGCACAGACCTCCCCAGAACATTTTGAGTGTCACAGAAGTGTCACATCAGAGATTCAACTACCTTGCCAAATTTTGTACAGCCTGCCAAGCATGGTCTTGGTGTGTACATTCATGTATTGTTGCCTATTTTCTTGTGGGGTATCAAACCCAACTTAGAACTCTTAAAAATACCATGAATTTTATTAAAACATTGATTTGATGTTTGCTGAATGTTCTATTTTGAATCATGTGTCATTTACAACTGATTAAATCATGTCTGGGTTGCACTGGCAGAGTCTCCAATGTCTCCCTCCCCCACTGGCTCCATGACAATCAATACTCATGATAATCATAATAGTCACAGCAGCTAATATTTACTGAGTGAGGTAGACATTCTGCCCTGAGGTATCTGCTGTGTCAATGCCTTCACTGAAAATACCTACCTAAGAGAAGTGAAGGTGGGACTGGAGAGATGAATCAGTCACTAAGAGCTCAGCTGCCAGAAGTGCTCATTGTTCTTACAGAGAACCCAAGTTCAGTTCACAGCATCCATGTTCACAAGCATCTATGACTCAGCTCTTAGACATCCAATGCCCTCTTCTGGCTTCTACTGATGCCTGCACACACACATGGCATACACACACACACACACACACACACACACACACACACACACACACACA
>CABHPQ010168359.1:28420-51941 GCA_902168405.1 Peromyscus aztecus | reverse complement strand
TAATGGAGATCCTGAGAAAATAAAGAATTATGGTCAAGCACCGACTAGAGTAGTCTGTGATGCTGTATTTTGTGCCTTGAAGATGTTTTGGATGTTGGATCATCTGGGCCATGGTGTCATTGGAGACCTTTCAGGGGGTCTTGGCTGATCAAAGCACATTATCCACAGTTTCTCATCTTCTGTGGAAACAAAAGCATAATGATTTTTCCAAAGCAACATATCCTTAAACACAAATTTTGAAGTCAAGACATTTTTAAAATATGCATATTGGTTTAACTGAGCAGCCTTTACAATCAAATGTCTTTCTGCAGTTAAAAAACCCAAAGACAAAACAATCCAAATTCTCTGTGTAATATCCATCTTTATGTGGCTTACTTTTTATATTATTTTTACTTTTTCTTTAAAGACTTTATTTTTTAAAACTTTCTATTTCTTTATATAACTGTCTACATTCCTTTTCCTCTGTCTTCCATCCTATGCATATTTTTATAAACATTGTAAACCATTTAGAGGTTTATTTTATCAGATTCTGTTTTATTGTGAATCTATTGCTTTAAACTGCAGTGACTAGTACTGAAGCAGAAGCCTTGACTGCTGATTCCATCCATTTCAGCTTCCCAATATGGTGGTGGTACATTTACCGCCAGCTCTGGGAGCCATGCACACCACCAACTCTTGGAAGCAAAGGGGCTATGCCTCCATTAAAACAGAGTGTAGCCCAGAAACATGTTTTTTGACTGTACTAGCAAAGGCTAAATCCACCACTCACCATAATGTGTGGCTTGGAGATGCCTCATTCCTGCCATGCTACAGTTCAAGCCTGCACACCACAAACCCGCCATAGAGTAGCTCAAGCCTGCAGGCTGCAGCTGGCCTGAGAGAGACAGCTAGGAAGTTGTTTTTAGCTCCATTTTAGAATCAGTCTCTCTCTCTCTCTCTCTCTCTCTCTCTCTCTCTCTCTCTCTCTCTCTCAAGTTCTCTCAAGTTTCAGGTGGAAACCAGCCAACATGCTGGGCACCATTTGTAGCTGATGTTTTCTCTGGTACTGCCCAGCCTCACAGACCCCATAGCCGCTTATAAAATAATCTCTCAGAAGCTTATATTAAATAAAACTGCTCGGCCATTAGCTCAGGCCTACCACTGACTAGCTCTTACATTTTAACTCAGCCCATTTCTGTTAATCTATGTTTAATGTGTTCTGTGGCTTTACCTGTGTGCTGTTACACCCATCCAACCTGTCTCCACCTCTGTTTAACATGAAACAAGCCTCCCATGGGTGCCAACACAGAATAACTCAGTTTTATGTAATGTCCATATTTAGTTATCTATTTTGTAGGTTATATTGCATAGTACAAGATGCATTTTAATTGGTTAGGCAGGCACAGTCTTCACTTCAGGAAACTCAAAATATAGCTCAACAAATAAGTAAAATGCTGATGTATGACTAAGAAATTTATAAAATGCCATTAGGGTTATATCAGAAAGACCCACCTAATTAGAACCATTTAATAAACCAACTATGTGTTGGTTTTAGAAAATAAGCAGTGTTAATAACTAAATATATAAATAAATAAATGAAACCACACCAAATTCTGTATGAAAAACTAGGACTCTTGAATTCTTGTCCTACTCAACAAGGAATAGCTGTTTCTTACAAATATCCTGTTTAATCCCTCTGAGTTACAGTTGATTTCATTAGTCCATCCTGTCATATTTTGAACTCCTTTATAACAAACTTCAGCATGAATTGGTACTTAAACTGAAACCTATTTTTGGATATTTTGTGTGTTTGGCTTAGTGACAAGTCATCAGCTGCAAGCAGTTGATTTCCACCTCTCATAGCAGCCAACTGACCACACGATGTTTGAAAAATGCCCAACCTGAAGTTGATCAAAGCAGGTGCTCTCTATATTACTTCACTTTGGATCTCCCAAGGCTCACTGCTGACTTTGCCACTCAGCCTCTTCCAATGATGCACAATTAACAAATTATTGTTTGATGAAATAAACTGCTGGATTCGTTTAGAGTACTTCATTTAATACTTTATTTTTATGCATGTATTACAATAAAAAAGCACTATTCTCTAACAGGAGTTTTTCATGATAAAATTTGTTGAAACTGGTATATAGTAAAGAGGACTGTGTGCCAGTTCATTGACACTTTCTTCAGATGTCAGACAATACTTTTTTTTCTTAATTAAAATTGTATCCAGAACAAACCCTACTAAATTTACTGATTACAATATTATTTTTCCAGCATTTATATATATATATATATATCAGGAGGAATTGTGATACACCGTTACTGTGATTCTCGCACTACATTTCCTTAACCTTTAGAAAGGTATTTCAGAATCTGGTATTAAGTATTAAGATGACATTTATGGATTATAAACATTTGCTGCCATATCCACGTATTAAAACTTTATTCCCCTTTCCCATCACTCTGATCTAAAAGTTGTTTTCTTGAAATAGGATGCTAGTTAAAGAAACACACATATGAGAATTTCTGTGGGGTCATATTCAGAGAGGTTGGACTATGATGGGAAAACTCACACAGGATAAGAGTATTACCATTCTGTAGACTATGCTTCCAAATTGAATAAAAAGTAGTAGAATTAACTGAACCCCAAAATCTCTCTCTTCCCCTCCCCCTCTCTGTCTCTATCTTTGTCTCTCTCTGCCTCTCTGCCTCTGTTTCTCTCTCTCTCTCTCTCTCTCTCTCTCTCTCTCTCTCTCTCTTTCTCTCTCTCTCTCTGTCTCCTTGCTTCCTGATTGTGAACACATATGAAGAGTTGTCTTATACTCCTACCACTATACTACTGACTTCCTCACCCTTGTGGAGTGTACCCTCAACCCACAAGCCAAAATAAACCTCTCTGATGATGTTTTATTTTGTCACACAATAGGAAAAGTAATTGATACACTATCTTTCTGTTTGTTCTGTGCTCTGAAAGGTCCTCCTCTAAAGAATCAGTCAGGCTCTTCATACTGTGTGTAGACACTGAGAAAAGATTAGAAGATAGGACTGACAGCATGTTCATTTAACAAGACACAGTTAGTCTCCTGGCACTTCGCTCTTACATGAATACACTCTTAGGCATCATTCTCATATAGCTGTGGTTCTCACCGATCATGCGTACAGAGAAGATAATATGAGAAAGGAGAGAAAACAGGTTACCAAACAAGAGGAAAGGCCTGGGACAGATTTTTTTACTCATTGACTTCAGAAGCAACTGCCAGCACTTTGATGTAATATTTCCAGCCTTGAGAGCAGGGTGAGCATTGCTTACTGTTTACCCCTCCACCCCTTTCTGTACCCTTGGGTTTGGCTGCCCTAGCAAACTAGTTTAGAAGCATTTTCTACACAGATGTGAGCTGTGCTTCCTGTCCTTAACCCTTTACATAAACTTGTAAATATTCTCTTCTTTAGACATCATTCGATTACTTCTTTTCTGCGTGTTATTTCTTCCTGCTGGTGTCCTGGCAGAAAAAGAAAATGATTTTGACGTCTTTTTCTGGTCTTCTATAGTGTTTTCTTCATAGTTCAACATCCCATTATCACAACTCTTCATGTTTTCTCTCTGTTCCACTAAAATGGCTTTTGGAAAAAATATCAAGTATTATAATTCACAATAGATACCACTATCAACAAAGCAATTATTAAGCAGTACTATAAGTAACAAATAACAGTGTCACAGCATTTGGATGATTTGAATAATGGAATCACCCTAGAACCAGTGATAATAAAACCTCAAGCTTCTCTGTATCGTTCATTTCATTGCTCTGAGATTTAAAAAAAAAAAACAGTATATCAACTCAAAAGAATAAAACCAAACAGAGAAGTAACACAAGCAAATAGGGCACAGATCCAGTTAATAGACAATTCTGAAATTTTAATGGCTAAGAACAGGGGGCAAAATGCTTTAACATGTAAAAGATTCAGCATTAACTGTAATTTAATAAAAGATATAAAAAATAAATGAATGGAAATCCCACACAGAAATCCTTGACATGACTTTTCTTTGTTTTAAAATGGGAATATAAATCCTGAAGCCAGACTGTAAGATTGCTTGAAGACAAAGGAGAAGTGTTGAAATGCTTCTAAACAAATGTGAGCAATTGTTTGAGGAGAATAGATCTTACCTTTTGATAAAAAATAGTCCCAATACTCCCAAAATAATATGAAAATGAGTCTCCAAGGATTATGTAAATATACTTATAAAAATAGAAGAGATAAACCTCTATCATCTCTAAGGCCTCTAAGATAAAAGGAAAATGCCTCTCCTTTTTTCCCGTAAAATAATGTAGCAATGCATTGTTGAAAGTAGAGATGAGACTGATGATTAATACAAGATAGTCAAGTTCTGAAAAACTGAAACACACAATAGTGCATATTCCAATGTACTTGAAGACTATATTACAGCCTAAAATTGCTCACAGATTTACTATAAGGTTCAAAATGTCTGAGGCTATTCACTATAAAAACTTCAACTTTAAACCTCACAATTTAGAAGAACTTTTAAAGTATAAAACCTACCTGTATATTTTTTCTTACTTTGATTTTGTTTAATAACTCAGGTATTATTTGCCTCAAGATGCTATACATTTCTTAAAGGAACTGTCTACATAATTTCTGCATTCTGCTGTTCTTCAGAGTGGGGTCTGCCCCATACTCAGTTTGGATGAGTGGTTCAGTCTGCTTAGGATGCTGTGATGAATTACTGTGGGTAGTGGCGCTGCGAAGCAATAGAACTTCATTTCTCGCAGCTATAGATTCTAGAAATGTGAGACTGTGGTGCAAGCAGCAATAGCTTTTGGTAAGGATTCTCTTCCAGGTTGCATGCTGAATAGTTCTTACTGTATCCTGATAGAAGAGACAAGAGTTTCCCTCGGTGTTCTCTAGCTGAGAACTTGTCACAAGTCATTGTCTGATGTTCTAATGCTATTGACCTATGAGTTAAAATTTAAATATGTGCATATTTGGTGGAACAGAGGATACCAGAAGTCAGATGATAGTAATAAGCAAATAAATTTTTAAAAAACTGATTAAAAGTTGTGAACAGAAATACTTTAGAGAAAATAATCCATAATAAAAATAAGTGAATGACATCATGAGATCAAGAATTAAAAGATCATTTCCAAATTTCAAATTGAATAATTGGGACAGTATTCAATGTAACTTTCCTAGATTGTAACACCTCATCAATATTTATTGCATCTGTGCTTTGTGATGCACATTGAAATAATATTGTTTTTGAAATAATGATTATTTAGCAAATGCCCTCAAAAAGTATAGAGACACAGCTAAAAATTTTCAGTAGAATATTTTCTGAATTATAGACAAGTATGTATTCACATTTAGTAGTCATATTCAACTTTGGGGTAATTTTCTTTTTAATTATTTACCAGATATTATTCATTAAACTGACCCTCATAAGGCTTCTTCTGCTTTTCCTATACAGATCCTGATTACTTGTACATTATTGGTCACAGGAATTTGTTGGTCACAGGAATTGATGCTCCACATGGGACATTTTTGTCCTCTTCACTCATTCTGCTCATTTCTACATATTTTTGGAAGCTTAACTTGTATGCAGTTGAAGAAAACATACAGAGAGCTTCCTTGGTACATGAGGTTGATCTAAAGCACCATCAGTTACTTTCTTTGTTCGCTCCACATCTTTTATCAGGCTCTGTGAAAATAGGGGCAGAAATTCAGCCAAGCTCTTTGATTCAAGCTTCATCACAATGTTTCACATGTCCAGATGAACCAACACGTTTTCTTTGCACATACACTGAATTGACATGTTGTAAGTGCCATTCAGGTAGACTCAGTTCCAGGTTGTGGAACAAAGAGGAAGTATAGGAAGATACTACAGACATTCTAAAACTCAGTGAGAAGCTTAAGAATCTGTAACAATCAGCTATAATGGTGACTCAAAGAGTTTGTGTAGTCAAAGTAAGTTGTAGACAAAATTCTAAATGGTCTTATTTATAAGAAACACAGAGCCAAATACAGAGTTAAAAGCCCAAGAGATCAGAGCACTAGCAAAGAGCCAAGACCACTTTATCTTACTACTCACTGTCATCCTTCACTTGAAAGAAAGAGAGACCTTCTTCCTGTGTGTCTTGTGTTTTATTGCTTTCCTGTTCTGCTTTCTCATTGGCTCTAAGCCCAGCCACATGACTTCCTCGTCACTGCCTGTCTATACAGACCTCCTGGTCTCTATGGTTGATACTGGGATTTAAGACTCAAGGGTCACCACACTTGGCTGTGTCCTTGACCACACAGAGACTCTGCCTGCCATGTGATTGGATTAAGGGCATGGGCTACCACCACCTGACTTCTATTCCTGGCTCGGTAATGACCTCTGATCTCCAGGCAAACTTTATTGATTAACCTACAAATAAAATCACATTTCAGCAGTAATTATTGAATAAAATTGAGAAACTAGTGATGCTTAAAGTACCGAAGAGACATGAGACAATGTCAGTTGATGTAAATAGTAAAAATTAATGAATAAAGAAACAGGGAAACCTAAGACCTGTCTTCTCCAAAACAATTAAAAAACTTGAACAAAAGTAGAAAATAGAAAAGAGAAACTCGTACTTAACCCACTAAAGTAGAAAGGGTATGAAATTATGCTAGATAAGAAATGGAAATGTCTGGAATCCCTTAAGGAGAGGACTTTGGTGTACATTTTTTTAAAAATTTTATGTCAGGTATATTTTTTCCAACTCTTTCCTATTAAAGTTTTAATGGCATAAAACATGTAAGAAGCTATCAGAGAACAATAAATGAAAACTGTATTATTTTCATTTATTGTTCTTTGATATCTTCTTTCTTTTTTTTAGGGGTGTGTGTGTGTGTGTGTGTGTGTGTGTGTGTGTGTGTGTGTGTGTGCGCGCGTGTGTGTGTGTGTGTGTGTGTGTGTGTGTGGTGTGTTTGTGTTGTATGAGATTAAACAGTATGTTTTATTTTTTAATTTTATTTTGGTTTTTCTAGACAAGGTTTCTCTGTGTAGTTTTGGTTCCTGTCCTGGATCTCGCTCTGTAGACAAGGCTGGCCTCAAACTCACAGAGATCTACCTGGCATTATGTTTTATTTTAATCCTGTCACTTTTGCTTCTTTTATTTGGGACCATGAGTTTTCCCTATATGTCATTTAATACAAAGGAGTATGCACATGCATGTGTGTGTGTGTGTGCACGAATGTGAACATACCTGCTGTGACACAAGTGTGGAAGTCAAAGGAGACCTAAATGAACATTTTTGGGAAAGTCAGGAAACATCTGTTTTATAATTTCTGCATTTTTGAGTGAGTACATACCATGTTTATCTTTTTGAGTCTGGGTTATCTCACTCAGGATCATATTGTCCTTAGTGCATGAGCCGGCTTTTTGGAACTTAGTGCCTATGGTAAGACACTTTCTCAGCCTTGGTGCAGGGAGGAGGGGCTTGGACCTGCCTCAACTGAATGTACCAGGCTCTGCTGAATCCCCAGGGGAGATCTTGCCTTGGAGGAGTTGGGAATGGGGGGGATATGTTGGGGGGGACTGGAGGGTGGAAGAAGGGAGGACAGAGGAATCTGTAGTTGATATGTAAAATGAATGGAAAATCTCTTAATAAAAAAATAAAAAATAAGATGTCAAAATAATAATAATAATTTCTGCATTTTGTTATGTATAATGGTTTTCTCAGTGATTATTTTGTTTACATACTTGTGGCAAAAATCAGTTACCTTAGATCAATCATTTTTTTTCTTTTTCAATAATTCTAAATTTGATCACTTTGAAAAACAAAACAACCATTTTTAATAGCTCTGTGACAATATAACAAATCTACAGAGCAGTTTCCTAAAAGTTAGGTATAAAAACACAAATGTTTGACTACATTGAAGATGACTAAGGGAACTAAATTGATGTGTAAAAACAGAAAGTTTGAAAGTACTACATATAAGAAGCAGTCATCAAGTTTCAAACATGACAAATTTAAAGTAAGAAATGTTAATGCTGCCAAGGTCTTTAATTGATTTTCAAACACACATATGAAGGACACAAATGACTAAGTGTAGCTGCAGAGTTTCTCTCCATGTTCCGCCAAGCCCCCGCAATCCTGCAGCCTACTTATAAAATAAACACACAGACGCTTATATTATTTAAAGTGTTCGACCTAATGGCTCAGGCTTCTTGCTATCTAGCTCTTATATATTAAATTAACCCATATCTATTAGTCTATAAGTTGCCACATGGCTCGTGGCTTACTGGTACTTTATATCTTGCTTTTCATGGTGGCAGCTGGCAGCATCTCTCTGCCTCAGCCTTCCACTTCCCAGAATTCTCCTCTCTCCTTGTCCCACCTATACTTCCTGCCTGGCTACTGGCCAGTCAGCACTTTATTTATCAATTAATCATCCACAGCAACTAAGTATGTACTATGTAGCTATCTTAGCATATAACACTTAGGCTCTAAAGATCTACCCAAAAATATGAAGTAAAATTAACTTGAAGAAGTTAAAAATAATTATTAGAAAATCTGCTGTAATTACTCAGGGAGCATCAAGATGGCTTCAGCAGATAAAGGTGCTTTCTGTCAAGACTGACAACCTGAATTAGATTTCCAGGGCCTACATGGAGGAAGGAGAGGACAGATTCCTTAATGTTCACTATGACTTGGGACATGGTGAGTATGTGTGTGCACACACACACATACACATACACAATCAACAAAAATAAAATGTTAAAAATTCTATTTAAAAATGTATTATAATTGTCCATAATATAATAAAAACATGAATTTCTTGCACCCTTTGCAAGTTCTAATAACGATGTATCTTATGACTTCACATCTTTCATATGAAGAACCACGTGAACCACTACATTTCATTGTTACATAATATGGACTATATTTCTCCTCTTTCTTTACTCAAATCTAGCCTCAAGCCAACTTACTGTAAATGTATGAGACCTGCAATGACTATAATTATGATTATCTAATACTTTACTTCCGTATTTATTCAGTGAAGTTGGATAAACATAAGAAGATAAACACAACTGAAGAAGTCAAGTTAGTTCTAATTGCAAATGAAGTAATGTGATACTGGGGAGTTAAGGAGTGTTCTGGGCTGAGGATCCCTGCTTATGTCTCTGTCCTCGTCCCTGAGGTAAATGAATGTACATCTTGTGTGGCAAAAACATTTGCTGATGTGATCAAAATAAAGACTTCACAGTGGGGAGATAAAGTAGGACAACTTGGCTGCATTCAAAGTGATAATAGTTCTTATTAGATGGGGGCCTACCAAGTTGATGAGGATGTGATTACAGAAGAGAAGAGAGGGAAAATTTTAAAGATACCTGATCCCTAGTTTGAAGACAGAGGAACCAGGCTAATAGACCAAGGGTTTGGGAGTCCTCTTAAAGCTAAAATAGGGAAAATGATCCCCTCTATACCTTCAGAAGAGAGCAGTCTTGTCAATACTTTAATCCAGAAAAAATATTTCTGACATTTTACCACCAGAATTATGAGAGAATCTATGAGTTCTGTTTTCACCACTAGTTTATTGTGGTTTATTGAAATGTCAATATGATGCTAAAGTAGACAGATTCTGCCAGAAAGCTATGGGAATAATTTGTTATTTAAGTAATATAGAGTATAAATTAAGCTCAGGAGAAGTTAGCAAGTATATATAGACTCTGTATTCAAAGTTAAGTCATGAGGCCTGCATTTTCCATAACAGGATAAAGGGATTCTATGTGGAGTAAAGATTATAAATACTATGAAAAACCTCTATGAAAACTTTTTAAAAACTCTCATGGTGCCCCACTGTAGACCTGTTCAAACACTATTTGGGTAGATATTCCTTTAGGCAATCTAGGGGTGACTGTTTAGATTCACTGTGCAGAGTTTTGTTGATCTTACAAATTTTCAGGCACTTTGTGCAATTTGAAATGACTTGTATGAAAAATCACATATTTTTATTTTGTCTGTAGGTGGAAATTCCAAATGTCCTCCTGCCATATTTCCTTTGTTAATCACATCTGTGCTGCCATATTATCCATGTTTCTGTAACTCCAAGCACCTTGAAAATCACACCTATTGACTCTGGAAAATTAATACTGCAAATTGTGGAACAATAATCTATAGTATGAGAGCACTTATGTATGTATTAGAAAGTGTAATTGTGTCCTGTTCAAATGATATTTGTCAGGCCTATGGAAAAAAGACTGTCCATGGCACAGTAGAAATTGTTGCTTGTTTTGATTTCCCAGTTTAGTTCTGGAAACTAAATTTTTACTGTGGTCTCACATCTCTATAGCACGTGCAGAGATGTGTTATATAGATACAAACTTAACGCTTGTTCTGGTTACACACAAAAAACTGAAGCTGAAAGAAATATATATATATATGCATAAGATAAAATATTTGTTGAGTAACAGTATTAAAATTCAATACTCTACTACAGGCAAAAAAAAAAAAACAGCTCAAACCCTGATGTTCTCCTGTGACATATCTCTCCCAAAAGATGTATGAAAAATTACTTCAATATGTATCATTTATTTTGCTATTACTCTATTGAAAACCATGTATTCTCTCACCTACACTGTACATTTATTAGTTTATGTGTTGTTTTTCTTTGAAAAATGTAGAACTCCTTGGTTAAAGAGAAAGGAGGGACGGGAAAATCAAGAGAGGGAGAAAAGAAGGAGAGAGAAAGATGGTGTGTGTGTGTGTGTGTGTGTGTGTGTGTGTGTGTGTGTGTGTGTACAATATGAATGAACTACCTGAATGATTCTATGACTAGGCAGATCTAATAGTTTATGCAGAGAAAGAAACACATAGTATGTAATTATGTAACAAAAAGAAACAAGAATTTTGCCAAGGTAAATGTAATCAATGCCACCTGAAGATGCATTAGTGTCAAACAGACCATAGGCAAAAATATCTTCACAATAACAGTGTGAGGCACTTTCTGTGAGGAGCATTTCTTATTTTGTCTCTATTGATTTTAGAATGCATTCCAAGGCAACTGAGCTAACTACCTTCTGTATATTTTATGTCCTCTTGCCATTAAGGTTTCCTACAAAATCATTGAAAGGTTTTTGCTAAGTGACCTTATCTTTAATTGTGTTTATAATAGAGACATTAACAGGAAAGCAAAAGTTGTGAGGGTGTTATTATGTACTTAAATTATCATACATGATTGAATTTTGTGGTGTTTACTTGCTAAACACTTGTACTTGAGTTCTGTTTTTGAGATTTTGCTACCTATAAGTACATCAGATTCTAAGAAGTGATAATCTTTGTAACCTGTGGAGAATGGATATGCCACTTTGAAAGATATACTGCTTAAGATTATATAGTTTCTTCATGTGAATGGAACAGTGTTTTGAACAAGGTATGGAGAGAGAATTTCCATTTCATGTCTTCCCGGAGTCTAAAGGTCATTATTTTATCCAGTGTTAAAATATCATGCATTAAGCTTTAACTCATGGCGTCATTTACTGAGAGTTGGCTGCTTAGGGCTGAGTCATGAGCATGAATATATGAGCTGAGGTGTTATACTGAGGGATAGGTATAAATTCAGATTCTTGAAGATTTGTCAGAGCAGTTGACAGTACTGTTTTTCCTGGGAGAAGTTCATTGGAATTTCTTCTACATAAACTAACAAGCTGCCTGTTTGTGTTTGCAGTACGACACATCTTTATTTGAATCCAATGACACACTTTGTGCTGAATATGCTCTAAGTTTTTGTCAAAGTTGCAAACCCAAAGATTGTAAATTGTGAAAAGATTTAAATTAGTAAAAATATGCTGATGTTTCTATGCCCTTGTTGTTTTAAAAATCAGGAAAGATTTATCTTTTAGCAGAAGTATGCTCTTTTGCTATTATACCTGTTTATTAGTCGTTATTTAGCTATAAACTGTACCATCCCCAAAAACTTATCCATCTGGTAGTACTGCTGAAGGGATTGGGGGTCAAAAGTGCTAGATTCACTTAATCAGCTAGATAATTTGGGATTAGCAGATTTGAGGAGGTGGGGCCTTGCTAGAGAAGGTTCGGGTGTTCCTTTAAAGGCATGTCTTATCCCTGGCTCCTTTATGTCTTTCTTATTTCTGATTTCTGACAATCATAAGGTGAGAAGTCTCTTCAATCATGCATTTCTGTCATCATGATGTTATGTCTCACTGCAGGCTGGTAGTACTGTAGCAAGCTGTAACCACTGATCACTCTGAGACTACAAGCAAAAACAAAACTTCATACATTTTTATCAGTTAGGTTTTCAGAGCAAATAAAAGCTGACATATATGTTGACATATACTCTATATATGCTCATGTCATAAATTTGATGTTTGAATTACAAAACTCAATGCTTTTTATTATTGTCATGAAGCTGGGAAAATATCACCCTAAGTTAGATTGCTACACATCCTGCCAAAAGAAACCTTGCACACACTAAAATTTCCTTTGTGTCTACATTTGCCTCATTCATAGTAAGTTTCCCATGTTTTTTCTCTCCTGTGGGTGTGTTGTTCATTCTTGACATTTTATGTAAATGAAGTCATGTATTCATAATCAGGAGTAACCTGCTTTTGGATTGTGTATGTCATTGTTGTATAACTTTTCCTGGGAAAATGTGAACAAAATTTTTTTTTCAATGAAAATAGGGTTGTATAAAAGACCAAAGAAATGATTTCACCTAAGTCTAGGTAGGTAAACAAGTGAGTTTATTGGGGTTATTTAGAGGAACTTGTGTTGTTCAAAGATAACTACATCACTGGAAAATCTACTCCAGCATGGGTAGTGACTTAAAGAGCTAGATGACCTGGACACTCTGCTCATATTGTAGGCAGCTCTATTGGAGACTCTGATCTCTATAGCCATTGCTACATCATATACAAGCTGTTTATATGACTTATGGAATTTCTTGTCACTCTTGTAAGAGAAATAATTCTTGAGGCTGATAAGTTTTCTAGCTTCCCAATGAACTTCTTTGCCCTTCCCTTGGGAAATATTTTAATTCAGAGAAAATAGTTGCACACCAACCATATCTAAGGATAATATACATTATAGCATGTCTATAATTATATTATACTATTCCCTTTTATTGCTAAGTTGTAACCTATTATGTTGTATGCAACATTTTGCTTATGTGTTCAGCAGTTGGTAGGCGTGTGGATTTTTCTCATGATTTGGCCCTTTGATGTAATGGCCTTCTGAAGAGTTATGTATAACTTTATGTGGGGACATGTGTTTAAATCTCTCATGTAACAAAGGGCAGAACCGCTTGATCATAGGCTACTTTGTGTTTAATGTATGAGGCACTTTCAGACTCTTCTCCAATGTAGTTAAATGGGGAAAAAAAAGTGAAACAGAGCTCAGATAGTCCAAAAATATCTCTTCCGTCACTAAGGTAAGTCAGTAGAGTGTTGTGGAATTTAAAGGGCGGGAGCAGAAGAGTCTGGATCTGGTCCCAGCTCTGTTTCTAATTAGTTGCTTGACCTTAAGCAACTCATTTAAATTCTTCTAAGCACAAGTTGCTTCATTTGTAAAACTAACTCATATTTCTTCAAACAAGAACAATTTTTTAATATAATTATTTTTATTTTACTTTTGGCTTCCAATTGTTTCCCTAAAACTGTGCTGAAGTTTGATTTTTCTTTGGTCCTGAATAAAAGAGTTTAGAGCTAGCAGCGCCTCAATTTTGGGTTTTCAACGTTGTTATGGGAGAGTCTTCTGGTCATTTGAAAACACAGCCTTTAGTAACAGACTTGTTCATTATGTATATTAATCGCAATCCTGAATCTAACTTCATTTCTAGCTTCTTTAAGCCTGGATTCAAGTAGGGATGCTATGTACTGACCTTCAATGGGATGGAGTGTCCAGAAAAGTGAGATCAGATCCTTCCTTTTCATGTAGAAAGATAAACTGATCTGGTTTGGACCTGGCCTATCGTGGTTTGGTATCTAAACTAAGGTTTTTCAGAGTAGTTAACGAATAATTACACTATTACTCCTGTCTTTGTTTCCTGGATCTGTTGTAACAAAGTAGGAAAAAATGCAACTTAGGAATCAAAAATTTGTTTTCAGAACTGAGAAATAGCAGGCTAAAATGCTTAATGACAGGTTTAATCCCTCCTGTGCCCTAAAATGGAGAATGTGTTCCTGTCCCCTGTCTAACTTTCTAGTATTTCTTATCCCTGTCCTAAGTGCTAAAACTTGTACTATGGACATGCCAATTTGATAATCTGCAAAAGGAAACCTTTTTCATCATCCTCTTGTAAGCTGCTATATCTGAATTTGCTCTTTGAATAATGGTGTCAGTTATATTCAGTAATAGTTTTAACTCATGATTTCATTTTATCCCATCTATAATAAATTCTATTTCCATAGAATCAGATTCTGAAATGGTAAGGGTACAGTTAGGACTCCAACCAATTCTTAATATTTTAGAAATGGGAGTATGACTCAGTCCATAAAATTCCAAAATCACTGTTTCTTTGCTGGCATAGGGCCATCCATTAGTGATCTTGCTCTGTGACTTCCTGGTGACTCCTAAATTGATCCTTCATTCTCATTACTTGAGCTTGGCCACACAACTTACCTTAAAGATTAGGAAGGATACAAGTGATAGTTCTAATCTAACCTTGACAAAGCATACATGTTTCAGCTTGCTTACTTACTCTTTACCATGAGAACAACATACTTTCAACATTTTCTGTTTTCCAGTCTGGATTCTGGAATCAGACACATGTATAGAGAATCTGGAACCCTCAGCAGAGCTGGTTTGCTGGCCAAAGACACATACAACATCAAGCCAGTCAATACTCTAGCATTGATAGGGAATGGCTTACTTAGCTTCACATCTAGCTGAGGAGCTGATGTTAACCTCTGGCCATTGTTGGAAGTATCAGTTTTCTGCAGGAGAGTAGCCCCTCATGGGCTGCTTGTGCTCCAAGGTATGGTGCCCACTTATGGGTATATAGGCTTCACTATTTGGAACAGTGGTTTATTATAAAAAAGTTGACATGCTGTTGGGAGGGGATGTATATGTAGTCATCTGGGGGAGGAGTTAGAGGAGGCATGGTGATTATTATCTAAATAAACTGTATTTACATATGAAGTTACCAAAGAAAAACATAAAAATATTAAGAAGAAACCAGAGTTGTTGGTTTCATCTAGTGTGCATTTACTGGGCACTGGTTAACATAAATGAGGAATGTGTTTTATCATTGTAAATTATTTTGATTTGAAGCCTGTTTGTCGGGTTGATCTACAGATTTTGGAGACACCTTATTACCGGGAGTTCTTAAATACACTTCTTGACTCAAGTGGGGTGTCTCTGGCTTGTTGACTGTGTCTTTCCTCACCTCTTATCCATGTCATTGTTACACATAGTACTACTTACTAATTAACATTCCTAATCTGTGCTCCATGTCTAGTCATTGCATCATTTTATTGACAGTGTAAAGGTTCATGGATATGTTGTCATCTTACTCTCTATCTGTCCTGCCCCTGGTACTAGGAATGGGCCCGAAGTCTTTGTCAGATCAAACACTGCCGATACAGCTGTTTCTACACTTTAGCTTCCTTTTCAACTTACCCATCAGCAGCCCTCATCTGCCATTCATCATCTGTCCTCTGTCAGCCAAGGCAGAAGCACTAGACCACTAGGTGTCTCCAGACTTTAGGGAATGCATATCAGGAACCCCAAGTTCTTTCATGTGTTATCTAGGAGGTTTGCAGCTCCTATCACCTTCAAGATCACCTACTGTGGGAAGCATAGTTGACTGACAGCCCCCTCTGCTGTCTCTTCAATTATAGTATTTACATCGGGACTCCACTTACTCATTTTCAAGCAGTGATTAAAGAAAGGTGCATACTAGTGCCCGTCCATTCTTAACTGCCAGGGAATTCTTGAAACTATGGTTGTCAAATTAAATGCAAGGCAGCCAATTAAATTTGAATTTCAGATTAACAATTAGCAATTTGAGGAATATGGAGAAAACACTTGGGGAATACTTACACTAAATATTGCTTGTTGATTTGAAATTCAAATTTTGCTGGGCATCCTCCATTTTCATTTATTAATTCTACCTGTAATGACAACGATTGCTTGGCGACACCCTAGCATCCTGTTTGAATTTACTTAGAAATATTTTATACCATGGGATTTTTTTGGCCAGTTTCCTTACCTTAATGGTCTCATTTGTCCTACATACTCTTGTTTCTTCCCTTTATCCATAACAAGCATTTTCCCCTATATACTCTTTTATTCTTATCCAATTTTGGTATCTGCTTTTTAGAGGGTCATAACTCCTACACAGTCCTTTAAAACTGATGAAATGTCTGTCTTTATCTTTACAGAAAATTCTATTTTTGCTTTTCTCTCTGGCTATTGGACTGAATAATTGTTGAATTCCTCCCAGGTATCTATATATTATGTCTAAATTTCTACATGAAGTAGAAAGATACCATTTTTTAAAAAAAACCGCAGTTTTACCATATGAAAATAAACATAAAACTTAACTTGCTTAGGACTGATTGCCTACTCTACACCTAATATAGCATTCTAGGAAAAGTATCCACACCAAAATACTGCAATGTCCTAAAAAATGAGGTAATGAACCAAGTCACATTTCTACTCTATAATAAAAGCTCCAACCTCCATCTAACTTGCCCCCAGCTACAAATACCCAGTGATAGAACTAGGTCAGATCATATATCCTGTTATAGTCTGCCACAGTCTATTGGCTTGAGCGTCAGCCTGCTAATTGAGTCAGAAGAGAAACTGTTCAGTAATACATCTCACAAATCGCTGTTACTCCTTTGTTTCTGCAACTTACATCAAGTTCTATTCAGTATAGAACTAGGCCATGCTTACGTGAGTAATAGCATAGGGAGCAGACAGTTGTTATGTGTCCATTGTGGATTCATTTTCCTTAATAATGGCTGCTTGGCAAACAAAACACATTCTTTTTTAACATTGCTTTTGTGTTATTAAAATATGAAATATAACAAGTGCATTGTCTTAGCATCCAACATAGAGTGCTAGAAACAAACCGAGAGACAAGAAAATAAAGTCTCCTTCAGGAATGGGCAAGGATTGCCAGTGATAGTATGGTATGGCTGAGATGGCATACTGTCAGCTAAATGGTAACCATGAGTAAAGAATGGTAAGTGCCATAACGCACATGGTGTACCCCATTCTGCAACCTCTAATAAAGCACATAGCATCACTAAAACCAGGAAGTTAGTGAGCAATATTACTACAATGTTTTGACTTATAAAGTTGGTATTGTAGAAAACATGATGAAAAGAATCGTGTTCCCATTTCATTTGCATGTGTTCCCATAGTGCAAAACAGACTATTGAGTGTGTAAGGTGGAAATATTAGGGAGACTATAGGATTTTACAGATGTAGATGAATAGACTGCAAAAGTGTGTCCTGCACTTACTTTATTAAGAAGCAAAGCAGGACACTAGGGCAGCTTCTGTCAGATTCCCTCTCCAGGGTTGGTTTTCAGGGAATGCAAGGGTGTCATGGAACCGTGTGTTCTCTCATCCAGATATCCATCCCTCTGGTGCTGAAGTGTTCATTATTCACATTTGATAACTTAACTTTACTCTTGAGAATTGTTTTTTGCTAAAGGGCATGATTCACCTTGAACATCCAAGAGATAAATATCTCCCTCAGTATAAGGTAATGGCTGACTTCTAGACAGTACTTGCTGCAGAAGTCAGTCCTGTTGTCTCACATCAGGGATCTTCCACTCTTAGACTTTCTATCAAAAAACTGTTTTTGATCAGGCTACCCGTAGAATTAACCATTCTCCTTCTTTGCCTTGCTTCCTTCTCACTTCTCTACTTGATTCCGATGGTTTCCTGTAAATATTTTAGTTGATAATCTTTATTTCTGGCTCTTCTTCTAGAGGAACTGAACTGGGGAGAGGGCCCTGTACTTTCATAGCTACCACATGATGCTTAAAGTAGAACAAGGCAGAAACCCAGTCATCTGTCAAATCATACTGCCTTTGTATCTCATACCATGTTCTCTCCAGGATGGAGTTTGTATTTCTCCAATTGCAGCATTGAATTACCTGTTGTTGAAGGACCGCAGTTCCTCTTCTGGAATAAAAGTCATTCTAATTCCTCTTGCTGCATTACAATGTACTTTTAAAATTTATTTATTTATTTTACCTCTTGACCACAGTTTCCCTTTCCTTCTCTCATCCCAAATCCTTCCCCTGCTTCTCCCCCAATCTACTCCTCCTCTTTTTCATTCAGAAGAGGACAGGTCTCCAATGAGTATAAACAAATGTAGTGTGTAGCTGTTTCAGCTTCTGCCTGGAAGTAGTTCCCCTAGTGAGGTTTTCAGTAACTGCCGTGCCTACCTATGACCTGCCCCTGGGGTGGGGCTGAGATGGGAGCCCTTAAGATCCAAGAACAATAACTCTACAGAGTCAAGGTGTGGCTACTCAGACACTTTATAAGGAAGAAAGATTATCATTAACTGATAAAATAAGTTCTGTGGAATCATGTGTTTCAGAAGAACATAAAAATTTGAAGGATTCCATGAGAAATCTGGAATCCCTTGCAAGAGAGGATGTTCACTCCCTAGAACAGACCCTAGCTGCTCATTTGCAAGCCCTGGAAGAAACTCTTAGTAAACGTGACAAGGGACCTAATAAGCAGAAGGTCAAGACCGTACAGGTTGTAACATCTCCAAATGGCTCTCATACAATGACTTATCCGGTCATCATCCATGAGAGGCCAGCAGATGATAGACATCCTGAGTCATATGTGGAATATATATTACAACCAATTTCAATGAGAGATTTTTTTAAAAAAATATGAAGGAAGTGATATGTATGGAATACACTCAACATATGTAAGACAGATGTTAAATTTGTGGTCTACCTCACATAGAATCATTCCAGATGACTGGCATCAGCTAATTTCAGCTATTCTAGAATATAACCAGCAGTTACATTGGAAAAGCTGGTTGAGAGAAGAGGCAAGAAATTTAGAACAACAAGGTAAACTCAGAGGTTTTGAGATCTCCCAAGATCAAATTCTTGTTGAGGGACCTTTCTCTGATAGGAATGTACAAGCCACTTTTGATGACCATACAATATCCCTATGCTGTACAGCAGCTCTAAAGCTTGGGAAAAAATTCCAGAATCAGGAAAACCAACTGAGGTATACACAAGGATATTTCAGGGACCACAAGAACATTTCACTGACTTTTTACAAAGGCTGAACACAGGTATAATGAAAGCTGTGTCAGATAAAGAATTAAGACAAGTATTAACTGAGTCCTTGGCATTCAACAATGCTAATACAGAATGCAAAAGAATATTTAAGCCATTAAAGGTCAGATCAGCTCCTTTGGAAGAATGGGTTCATTATAGTAATGGTGTTGAGTCTCTTAACTATAGTAATGAGGCTTGTTTGGATAAGAGAAGCAATTCCCAGAGGTAGAAGAAGGCCCCTTGGTACCAAATGTTTTAAATGTGTTACACCAGGTCATATAAGTAAAAACTGTACATGGAGTACTCCTAGAAGTAATACTCCTTCTAGAAATAACCCAGACAGGAGACCCCAACCTTTTGGGTTATGTTGAAGATGTGGCAAAGGCCGACATTGGACCAATGAGTGCAGATCAATAATAGATATACGAGGCAAGGCATCTCTTCACATGAGCCCATAGGACACTGTTCCAAGCTCTGCCACCTATTGCCTGTGTGGACTAGTGACTTAACATTTGTGTGTCTTAAGTTCAAACTGGAGAAACCCCTTGATGAGGAGAAGTGAAAGCTCATCCACCAATGTGACAGCTCTACAAGTTGTAAGAGAAATTTAACAAACAAGGGTTGGGGTAGGGTTCTGTTTTTGAATTTACAGGATAATAGAAATAACCACCTTTTAAAATGATCTTTGTAATGTGCCATTTACCTATGCTCCAGACTTCTCTGGATCTTAGTATTTTAGTATGTCTCTTGTTTGATATTGTTCATGTTGGTTGTAGTTCCATCTTGTCTAAGTCATTATCCCTTATTCCTCCTGGACATTATTTGATAATCATTCCTATTGTATATGGTTTTGTATTAGGTTAGAACTTTCTTATTTAGACAAAATGAGGAGAAGTAGTGGGTAGCTGTTACAACTTTGACCTGTAAGTAGTACCCCTAGTGAGGCTTCTGGTAACTACCATGCCTACCTATGAGCTGCCCCTGGAGCAGGGCCAAGATGGGAGCCCTTAAGACTGGAGATCTGGATGTGCTGGCTCTCTTGGTTCCTGGTGATCCTGGATGTTGGGTGGTAGACTGAGCAGAGTTCTGCAAAGAATACCACTGGACTGCACTTCACCTCTCCTGGATCCTTTACTAGCTGTAAGTTACCCCAAAATAAACCTCCTTTTTAACTATGTGGAGTTGTCTTAATAAAATCCCACAGTAAACTATTGATGAGGGAGTGTGCACCCTAAAGATTTAAAGTAGAGCTGACTGATTTGTTTTCATATATAGAAGCTTAGGTTTGTGATTCCTTTAAGATTCCTTATTGTAACACTACCTTTCAAGATAAGTAATAAAGCAATTGGCCCTTTCTTTGTATGTGCAAACTGCAGCCCACCAGTAAAAGACCTGACTGAGAAAAATATCTTGCTTTCCTACATGGTTAATCTATAACAAATTGCTTGGGTATGAATGTATGTGGGTGTGTGGGATAATTTTTTTTCACCTGTAATACATGAAATGTTTACTCATGTAAAGAATATGAAAAACATGATTTTTTTTACTATTTGTTTTGTGTTCATTGCAATTATTTACTTGAAAAACAGAATGCAATTACATTGTAATTTTTATATTACCTGAAAGATTTTGCTGGGGTATATACGCTGTAAGAAAAAGAATAAAAACAGAGTTAAACAGGATAGAAGGAGAGCATCAAGAATAAAGAGTTAAAATGAGTTAGCAGGAAAACATCAGGAATGAGAGAGTTAGCAGGAAAACATCAGGAATAAGAGAGTTAGCAGGAAAGCATCAGGAATGAGAGAGTTAGCAGGAAAGCATCAGGAATGAGAGAGTTAGGAAAGCATCAGGAATGAGAGAGTTAGGAAAACATCAGGAATGAGAGAGTTAGCAGGAAAGCATCAGGAATGAGAGAGTCAGCAGGAAAGCATCAGGAATGAGAGAGGAGTTAGAAGGAACTAGAAGGGAAACATCAAGAACAAAGATGCAGTTAAAAGGAAGCATCAAGAGTGAGAGAAGAAAATCATCAGGAAAATAAAGAAGAGAAAACGCAAAAGAAGAATAAAGGAAAGGCCTGAAGGAAGCCATCAAGAGAGCATGTGAGTGTCTTTTCCCCTAACTCCCTCAGATAAAAACTAAGCCCTGACTCCATGGCTTCCTTTTGAGCTCTGAGCTGCTGGAGGCTGGTCTCCCAGTCAGCCATAGGAAACCATGAGTCTATATATAGAAGTATCACATTATAGTTAGAGAAACTGGAATGCAAATTTTTAGTTTGGGCTTCACTAATTAGGATTCTTGGACTTGTATGTGGTAGAAATGTTTGAAAAAGCTTTGTGTAAATATTTAAAAAAATTATTTAAGAATTTTTTTTATTTCTTTTACTTACCAACCGCAGATTCCCCTCTCATCCTTCCTCCTGCTCCCCTCAGCCTCCCACCACCCCCCATCCCTCATCCCCTCCTCTGAAAGGGTAAGGCCTCCCATGGGGAGTCAGCAAAGCCTGGTACATTCAGTTGAGGCAGGTCTAAGCACCTCCCCAAAAATCAAGGCTGAGCAAGGCATCCCCACAGGTAATGGGCTCCAAAGAGCCAGCTCATGAACCAGAGATAGATCCTGATCCCACTGCCAGGGGCCACCAAGCAGTTTCTCAAATCTATTAGGTTTTCATTAGTTACTATTCAGTTATCAAAAATAAATGAAAGAAGAAAGAATGTAAGATTGGAAATTGAAAACATAGGCACATGTCTCCTTGGGATTAGAAAGAATGAGGCATCTCTACGGTATGAAAAAAAATCAAGCATGTTCAGAACTTTTTCAGTTTTATGATGTTCCATTTGTTAATTGTTGGCCTGAATTCCTGGGCAAATGGGGTTCTATTCAGAAAGTCATTTCCTACAACTGTATCATTTAGGCAACTGTGTATATTTTAGTGTTTCCAGTTTCACATTGAGATATTCATTATGGGTCATCAATCTTAATCTATTTGTCTGCATACCTGTCTTTGTGCAATACCATCTTGTTTTTAATTACAATTTCTCTTTAATATGTCTTGAAATTTAAAATGTTAATCCCTACAGTATTATTCTTGTTGCTCAAGATTTCTTTGACTATCTGGAGTATTTTGACCACTTGCTTTGAATATCTGGGGTAATCCATATGATTTTGTTTTAAGATTTTTTTCTCTAAAGCATGAGATTGGAATTTTGGTTGGGATTGCATTGAACCTATAAATAGCTTTTTGATGGTCATTTTTTTTTACAATATCAATTCTACCAAGCCATGAGTATAAGATATCTTCACATTTTCTAGTACCTTCTTTTCTATATTTTTCTTTAGTGGTTTAAAGTATTCATTGTACAGGCATTTCACTTTCTTAGTTAGATTGATTCCTAGATATTTTGTTTTCTTTGAGGCTGTTATAATGGAAGTGTGTCCAACATCTCTTTCTCTGTATGATTGCTGTTAGTATAGAAAGGCTTTTAATTTGTACAAATTGTTTTATATCTTGCCATATTGCTGAATTTATTCATCATTTCTATTTTTGGGGCAGGATTTGGAGGATCTCTAATGTACAGTATCATATCTACTGCAAATTTGAATAGTTTGATTTCTTTTCCTATTTATATACCTTTAATTTTTCTTCTGCTGCTTTATTGTTCCATGCAGTATTTCACTAAAAATATTGAAATAGAGTGGGGGGTAATATATATCCCTTGACTTCAGTGGGACTAATTTAATCTTTTTTTTCCACTGAAGATTTATAGTGACTGTATATTATGCTGAAGTATATTTTGGCTCATTCTATACTCTCTAGGACTTTTATTAACAAGACACACTAGATTTTGTAAATGGCATGTTCTGCATCTTTTGAGATAATCATGTGGGTTTTGTCTCTATGTCATTTGTATAATTTATTACTTATTGACTTGTGTATATTGAAACATCCCTGCATTTCATGGACAAAGATAACTTGGTCAGGGTGGATAATCCTTTTTGATGTACATATATATTCTGTTTGCAAATATTTTGAACATTTGTTGAGTCTTTGTTCATTAGAGATATTAGCTTGTAGTTTTCTTTCCTTATTCCTTTTTGTGTGTGTATGTCTTTAACTGGTTTTGACATTAAATGATACTGGCTTCATAGAAATTTGGAAATGCCATTGTTGTCCTCTTTCCTTCCTTCCTTCCTTCCTTCCTTCCTTCCTTCCTTCCTTCCTGTCTTTCTTTCTTTCTTTCTTTCTTTCTTTCTTTCTTTCTTTCTTTCT
>CABHPQ010168359.1:0-21370 GCA_902168405.1 Peromyscus aztecus | reverse complement strand
ACCCCATAACCATAGGCACTCCCTCACTCTCTAGGCCACCCTTACCCTAGCACATCCCATAGGCAGGACGGAGTGTAGATTGAAGGTTAGGTGGCTGGGTTGGTGTCCCAGTCCCTCCACTGGAAGTCTTGCCAGTTCAGGCTATTACAGTTCAGCTACAGTATCCGTTATTGCTGAGTCTTAGCTTAGATTCCTGGGAGGATCCTTTGTGACAGGTTTCTACCTGCCCCCGAAATGTCCCCTCCCTTTCTAGTTGTCTCTTCCAGTACTCTCCCCTTCTAGTCCTCCCAACCTGATCCCTCATGTTCCGATCCCCACCTGCCCTCAGTCCACTCAGAATATCTCAAAAAGTAAAGTTTAACAATGGTTGTCTTTCATTCAGCTGTGTCACTTAGAACCTGAATTCCAAAATGGCTTGCTAGTTGTGTAAACACAAATGTGATAGATAAACAGAAAAATAGTATTATTAGAATATTCAAATATTCCAGATCCCTTAACAAACACAACCGTGGTTTATGAAGAAGCTCTGGAGTAATAAATAGCCTAACTCTAGAGCCATAAGCAGTCTCAGAAGGACACTTTTTTTTGAATTGGTCCCTCACTGACTGACATTGAGAAATTGTAGATTCTACCTACTATGTGGAAATTCCTGCTTAGGGACCTATGGCATTTAGTTTTAATATTTAACAGAGGCTGTAACATTTTTAACCTTGTATATATAATTATAATGATGCTGAACCCTAATGAGGAAAAAGCAGCCACCTGTTTTCCTCAGGTAGAATGTAGGTCTCTGTTGAAATCTGTTCCTCCTAGAAAACACTAGGATTCCAGTTCTAACAAAAATAAAAAAAAATGAGTATGGAGGAAATGAAAAGTGATGGAAATTATTTCTAGCAGCTGGGCTGTCAGTATCAAAATTGATTCGTCATTTTGGAAGGCCCAGAGAGTGCATCAAGCCCCACTTAAGTGTTTTATGCTCTATATAGGTTTAAGATGTTCTATCTATGTCCAAAGTACAAGTGAAAGTGATTCTTAAAGGCTATTTTAAAGATGAAAAGGAAGCTGTAAGGATTTCCTGTCATAAAACCTAGAGAGGACTGCTGTGTTCTGAACTGTCAATCTAACATCCTCTCAAACGTTTTGGCAACCATTTCCTTCAAAGTTGTCAAATGTGTCACTGATAATAGGTCTACATCATAGAGGGGAAAGGGGATATTAAGAACTTAATTCTCAGTACTTGTCAGTTAGGGTGTGATGGGCAGTTTAATGCAAGAACTCATTCACTTCCTTCTTATGGTTAACCAAGGTCGTGCCAAGTGATAGTGTGTGAAGTAGGAATTGGGAATTTATTAAAGGTCTCTATTGTGCTTCATATTTCCATATTGAAAATTTTTCCATAACCATAAGGGGCCAAATTTTATTACCTTTCAGTTCCTTGATACAGAGCTGGTGCCCACACAGTCCACTCACATTTCCAGAGTGCCTACCTGACAGCGTTTCTTGGCACAGGTGCTCAGATTGACAGGTTTCTAGAAGCTGTGTTCTTCTCAGCCACTCATAATGCTTACTTCATGTTTGATGACATGTTGGCATTCAGGAGGCCTTGTAAACTAGTCCCTTTCATAACTTTGAAGGCAAATAACATGATCTTCCATATTTCCAGAAAAATAGAGTGGCAGCCAGCATCCCTAGAAGACAATGCTGTTACAAAGCTTTCAGCTTTTCAGCACTATGGTTTGGCCTATGATGAGTAGGAATAGTGCTGCTCCAAAAACTTCTATTTTATCCTTAACAGGAAATTATTTATTTTTTTTAAAATGTTATGTATGTATTCTAAAGCCCTTGGGCAAGTGTACCGGAACACAAACAGCATTTACATATCTATTATCTATTAACTGACACTGCATTTGCCAGGCATTTGACACAATTAAGCAAATGCTTGACTGAACAGATGGGTCTTATATGGATCCCTAAGGGCATGTCTACATTAACTGTGCCAAGGGGGGTTAATGCACCCATTTGGCATCTGTGTGTCTTTTCTCAGCAGCATATATGTATGTGCTACTGCTTGGTAGGGTTGCAAATGGATCCATTTTTGTCCCAGAGGACTGAGTGTGAAAGGATTGTGTTTATTGCCAGTTTGTTTCACTTTTCTGTTTTATGTCAGATGTTTCCCCAATCTTGGGACTGTTTTTGGTATAGATTTACTTGAACCAGCCTATGCAAATTTAGTTTATTTGTGGTACCAAATAGGACACTTTTCTTAAGTAAAACACATAGTCTTTTAATTTTATGTCTCCATTTATGTTGTTTTCCCATATCAGGCTACAACAGCTAGAGGAAGAAAATAAAAGCATCTCATATCATAATAATTACAACAAGAAACACAACTTTAAAATACTTGAGAAAGGAAGTATGTGTTCTTTTCCTAGTCTTTTATGACCTTTGGAAGAAAGTGACAATTCCAGACACTGACATTTAACTTGAGTGAGTAGACTTCCTTTGCTGTTGGTTGGATGTGTGACCTGTCTTTTGAAAATGAATGTCTAGCATGCCTAAACTTTTTTACCCCCATGTCTAAGTCTTCAGATTTCCTTCAAAACTTCTCTCAACGTGACTGTAACTCAAGACCTAGTCTGGGAGAATGGGTGCTTTGGCAAAGTATATGCCACAGTAAAAAAGCTATACAATGAAACAAATTATGGATGGTGAAACTCTTGAGATTAATATTATACGATGTAGCATGAACTTTATCCTTTGGATATTATATCGGTCTATACATTTGACAAACACTGTCCATATAGATTTTAAATTATTGCCACATGAAAATACAGCATTTATTACATAGGAGTGTACACCATAAAAAAGAAGAGCTCACCAGCATTCCTGTCATGGAAGGCAAGGACATGTATTCAACAAATGCAATTGTTCCATAGTTTTGTCAAATCAGGCATGAGGAGCAGAAATTAGTTGACTTCTGTTTTCTCTTTTTAAAATGACTTTTTCACTGTATGTTATAAAATCTATAATTGACATGATAATTGGGTAAATTTTTACAATAGATTAATCTCTTTTTAAACTTCCTTTCTCCACATCAGTATTTTTTTTTAACTCACTAAAAAGAACATGAATAAAAAGAGAATCCTTTTAAAGCATCCACAAATAACTATGTTGCTAAGGAATCACATGACTGCATTGACAATGTTCTTACTTGTCAGTGTACGACAATGTAATGAAGTGGCCATAACATATACTTTGTTTAAAAAAGCATATTAAAAATGTCTTAGCATACAATCAATAGAATGTACAGCATATAGCATCAATCTATATTTACTTTTATTGTTTCTCCTTTTTTTTTACGTTACACTGATTTTATTCCCCTTATGTGTTTTCCTAGGGTGAACAATTATCTCCTTTGTTGCTATTTTACCTCAATCACTGTTGTTTCTTCCACACTCTTATCCCTATAGGTCTATTCTTGATAGAGCCTTTCTTTCATAGAGCCTTCCTTTATCTTTTTTTTATTAACAATTTTTTTTCATTCATTTTACACACCAATCAAAGATCCCCCTCTTCCCTCGTCCTGACCTCAGGCTCCCCCTCCCAACGCACCCCCCCACTCCCACCCACAGAAAGACAAGGCCTCCCATGGGGAGGCACATCCAGTAGAGGCAAGTCCAAGCCCTTCCCCCTGCCTCAAGGCTGCACGAGGTGTCCCATCATAGGTAATGGGTTCCAAAAAGCCTGCTCATGCACCAGAGATGGATTCTGATCCTACCACCAGGGGGCCCCCACAGCTACACAATTGTCTTGCCATGAAGAGGGCCTAGTCCAGTCCCATGTAGGCTCCACAGCCATTGATCCAACTTTCATGATTTCTCGATAGTTTGGTTTGATAGTCTCTGCATGTTTTCCCATCATGATCCTGATGCACTTGCACATAGACTCCCTTTTCTCTCTGACTGGACTCTTGGGACTTAGCCTGGTGTTTGATCATGGATCTCTGCATCTGCTTCCATCATTTATTGGAGAAATGCTCTGTGATGACAGTTAGGATATTCACTAGTCTGATCACTGGGGTAAGCCAGTTCAGATTGGGCACCCTCTCCACTATTTCTTGTAGCCCAAGCTGGGGTCATCCTTGGGGATTCCTGGCAATTTCCCTAGCCCTGGATTTCTCTCTGTCCCCATGATATCTCCCTCTATCATGATATCTCTTTCATTGCTTCCCCCCTCCATCCCTGTTCCAGTTCAGCCATACCATTCCCTTATGTTCTCATCCCCTATCTGCTACTCTCCATTGACCACTCCTCATCCCCAGTTTACTCATGGAGATATCATCTATTTTGCCTTCCCAGTGTGAACCATGTGTCCCTCTTTGGGTCTTCCTTGCTAGTTAACTTCTCTGGAGTTGTGGGTTGTCTGATTATCCTTTCCTTTACATCTACTATCCACTTATGAGTGAGTACATACCATGTTTAAAATCCAGCACTCCTTCATGATAGAGGTCTTGGAGAGATCATGAATACAGGGAACATACCTAAACATAATAAAGGCAATTTCCAGCAAGCCAACAGCCAACATCAAATTAAATGGAGAGAAACTCAAAGCAATTCTGCTAAAATCAGGAACAAGACAAGGCTGTCTGCTCTCCCCATATTTATTCAATATAGTACTTGACAATAAACGGAGATCAAGGGGATACAAATTGGAAAGGAAGAAGTCAAACTTTCACTATTTACAGATGATATGATAGTATACATAAGTGACCCCAAAAATTTGACCAAGGAATTCTTATAGCTGACAAACACCTTCAGTAATGTGGCAGGATACAAGATTAACTAAAAAAAAAATCAGTAGCCCTCCAGTATACAAATGATAAAAGGGCTGAGAAAGAAATCAGAGAAACATCACTCTTTACAATAACCACAAACAATATAAAATACCTTGGGGTAACTCTAACTAAGCAAGTGAAGGACTCGTATGAAAAGAACTTTAAGTCTCTGAAGAAAGACATTGAAGAAGATATTAGAAAATGGAAAGATCTCCCATGCTCATAGATAGGTAGAATTAACATAGTAAAAATGGCAATCTTACTAAAAGCAATCTACAGATTCAATGCAATCCCCATCAAAATCCCAACACAACTCTTCACAGACCTGGGAAGGACAATACTCAACTTCATTTGGAAAAACAGAAAACCTTGGATATTGTTTCTTCTTGTTGCTCATACAGAGTATCTGAGAAGAGTGTTTCAAGTCAAAATTATTTAGAACAGATTAGTTTGTGGTCATGTAGAAGTGTATGTGTCTTGACTTTCAATTAATGTAGGAAATGTCAGTCCATTGTAAGTGACAGTATTTCATGGTTAATATTTCCAGAACTACATAAAAAAGGAAAAAAAACTATCTGAAGCAGAAGTAGGCAGCCTGGATATATTCATTTCTATCTGCCCTTGACTGTTGATTTGATGTCATTAAGTGCTTTATCTCCTGCCTTGACTCTTGCTTTCAATGATTGACTTCAGATTGTAATTATCAGGTACATAAACTCTATCCTCTTACAAATTGGTTTTGGTTAGGTTGTGTGCCACGGCAACAAGAACAAAAATAGAACAGTTGCCATATAATAGATACTCTTTTTGCATTTTGCTTTTCTAATTAAAACCACATTAAAAAAACTTCTAATTTTATGCCTTCATTTGTATGGTTTCTAATGCAGGACTGTAATACTTAGAGGTAGAGAATTAAATCAGCTCATATCTTAATAGCAGTAATGAGGACTGGAATGTTAAAATACTCAATAAAAGAAGTGTGTGTTCTTCAGCAGAGTCATCCATGACCTTTGGAGTAGGGAGACAATTCCAGTCATAAACAAATTACTTACATATGTATATTATTGAAGGCACCACACACACACACACACACACACACAACCATTCTTGTCTATATGTCTCTGTTGATTAGCATTAAATTATTTCATGGGATGGCTCAAATGCTGCCTTTAGTACATTAGACCCAGCACCATATTTATCTAGTTAAATGGCAACAGGCATGTTAATTCCTCTTAAGGCTGTATGAAAATTGTGCTGTGTGGTTTAGCCTAACAAAGAACTAGGAATACAGTTCTGCTAAGGTCCATCGTGCACTTTATGTTGTAGTACTGCATGGTGTTACTTGTTTGTGGAAGCTCAAAATAGATGATTTCATTAAAAATAGTAGGATAGTGGTCACTAGAGACTGAAGCAGGTAAGGCAGTGAGGAGATGGCTAAAAGTTAGATATTAAGAACTACTGCAATGGCTGAGGATTAATTGCTTCTAGGGTACAGTAGGTAATTCACCTCACAACAAACTATAAAGCATTTCAAAATTACTGAAAAAATCCATGGTTTCTAATCCTTGCAAGTAATAAATGCTTGAGGAGATAAAAATGTTAACTGCCTTTATTTGGTTATAACAAATGTATGCATCATTTAAGTAATTATATTACACCACCATCATAGATATATAGCATGCATCAAATAAAAGGTACAAACATGAAAAAAATAAAACCCATGCTCAAATTACTAAAACCCAAATTACATATGTTTTAAAAAGCCATTTGATTTCTGGATGGTAAAGCTGGGCTTCACAAAAATGTTCCCCTGGAACTTGAGTAGCCAGTCCAGGCAGAGCTGTCAATGGAAACACCCAGCACAGACAGACACTATGGCCCAAACTACCCAGAGAGCACAAGCTTTCAGTTATCTGACCTCCTGCATGCCCAGAAAATACATCAGTGTCAGTCATGGCTAGGGAGGTAAAGACAGAACATCCCTGAACTCAGCCTCACAAGTTGCTCCCCACAGATGCTAGCTGGCCTTTTGAGAATCCATTGATTGTCTTAGGCCACCTTCTGCTGTTCTCTGTGCTCTCTCATTTACATGGTCACATATTTCATACTTAATGAGGTCTGGGCTTGGATGAAACAATACACATGTATTTTCTTTGAGTGCTTATCTAAGTTAATAATGTGATACAGTGTGTGAACTAAATCTATTTTTATTAATTTAGTTCAATTAATTTACTTTGTTTTTCTGTGGCAAAACAGATCAAATGTGAACTATAGACCAGGTTAGCTACAAACTAATTATACATGTTGTCTATTTTACTGGAGAACTGCAATCTTAGTTTGGACTTTATTTGAACTATTACAAAGAAACTATTTTCCCCTTTGGCTACGGAAATGACTATTATGGGTAATCAACTTGCACGGCCTGATAGATATATGCTGACAACTCACTATTGATTGTCATAAATGGATAGATATGCAAATCTGGGAAGGAATTTGGCAGAATTAAAGCAGTTTCTCAAGGAAATCCATAACTAACCCTGTGAAGTGTAACTGAAGAGATTTTCTCTGGTGGTCAGCAATATAACTGACTTTACTAAATCACCCACACAAACCTAGAAGAGAGGTAGAGAGGTAGAGAGAGTGAAGTAGAGGCAGAGAGACTGAAAAAGTAGTCATTTATTAGTTCAGGAACATAGTCTCACCTGATTTTTAGAGTGATTATACGATGAGCCCTAAAAATAATCTTTCTAATAAATTTTGTGCTTTTCCTAATATTAAATTTGAGAGGAAAATCACTATATTGTAGAAAGTGAAACAATGTTCAATGTAGAGTGGAAATTAACATTCTACTGGATAATCATTATTATCAATCTGTTATATAAATGTAATTTATTAAAATCATACAAATTCCTAGGACACTAGGAAGTTTTACCCTTGGTCTTGGTTAGTTATTGTAGGATATCATCAACTATTTAAGGTGGGTCAAGCCAACAAGTTCTTCAGAATGATTGGTTTGGAAACAGACAGAAGGAAAAGGTTAAAATTCATTTTAACAAAAGTCCCAGCCAGTGAGATCATTTTGGGTCAGTTATAGACATTTGTTTTTAAGAGTCAGGTATAGTCTTTGTTCACTGTAGGTAAGCCAAGGAGAAACATTTTGCCTTAGGTTAAATTACCATCAATTATTCTTTCATATTTTCTACAATGTCATCAAATGATGACCGGAACAGAATGTACATCTATAAGATCTAATGTTTTTAAAATTAGTTTTCTTAATATCCATAAAATCAAATTTTCATACTAATTTATTAATAAGTTTGTATTAGGTATAGGAGTGAGTAAACGCATAGTACTAGCATTGTGTAGTAAATGCTAGTATTGTTCTTAGGACACTGCTGGTTTTGTATCTTATTTTGTAATATGTAATACATTTAACTTATCAAAGTATGTTCCTCCATCATATCTTTTGACACAATGTCCTTAATGCACTTTTTCTTCCTGTGTCACCATTCTCTTACTGAATCACAGCTAGAGGTCTGGAGTTCTAAAGCAGCACTAACCCACGGGCTGCAGTTTAACACTGCTCTTTTTCTTTGCCTTTGCCTCCTGAATTGTGTAGTTTTAATCCTTGGACTTCAGTGCTCAATACATGCACAGACTTCCTAGAACTCCAGTTCAAGCACAGACATCTTTGCCAAATTGTTCTTGACACTTTTGTGCTCAAAGTACACAGCACAGAATGTATCACCTTTCTTAATCAGTATGCTTTTGGTCCTGCAGTTCTTTTTGTGACTTTTGTGACTTATATCCACTGTGGTGCATGAGACTGAAACAAATTCCACTTCTTTTCTTTAACTTCACTTACCCTCTATTTTTCAAAATCACCCATCCCCTGTATTCCATTGCTATAGCACTTGCTTACTTCTGATCCATATCAATAAGCTGGTACATTCTGCTTATAGTTTTTTTTATTTTACTTTCTTTCTGTCTTCTGTATTTCTTTTACAGTGATCACTTTGAGTTGTAAAATTACCAAGTATTTAGCTAAAATACCATCTCATGGCTGCATTTCAACTTAATACAGCTAATGAACTTAGCTTTTCGATTTTCTCAGATCATCATAGTTCATCACTCCCTTAAATGTCCTCATATATTAACTCATGCTGCTACACATTATTTATTCATGTCAGTATTTTTTTTATTCATTAGACAAATACTATTTTTCATTGTTTGCAGTTCATTAAATGGAGGGCTTTAAAAACCTAGAGAATTTACATGAGATCTTGGGAAGTTAAGAACAAAACAATTTAACAAGTTTGCAAAATATGCAAGAGATTATAGAGAGTCAAATAAACACACAATTTTTTGAAAATATTTCTGCAGTATCCTTAACAGTGTTTAATGAAGCCTATGGATTAAAAATACATTCTTTGTGGAAATGAAATGCATTAAGTAATGAAGAAGGATGAAGTGGATATGAATGGTGAAGCAACATACTAAAAGGGGTAAGAAATGATGAGAAGATCCAGAGGTAGGAAGAAAACATGGTGCCTCTATGAGAGGAAGAGAAAGGAAAATTGGCAATTGGCCAGTGTGCCATGCTTGCACATATCTTCTCTCCCTCCCTACTGACTTAAGGTACTTTATTATTTAAAACATAGCTGAAATCTTACCATCAACTCTTCAACCACTCTCTTTAACTTTTATCTTTCCTATTTTTCTCTTTTCCCATTGTTCCTTACTTATGTCATGGGTGTATCTATTAGGAAATCTACTTCATATTGGTTGGAAATGATCATGACCATCATCAAGGTTCAATGCAGGCTCACAGCACATGGTAGAAAGCCAGTGAGTGTTGTATGGGGAAAGAATGAGGTCTGAACACTGAGAGGCCTTAGATAGAGAGAGCGTAGGCATTGGGGATATTCTACCAGAAGTTTTTCTACTGCAATTATGAAAATGTGCTTAATAGTTTTTTGTACATTTTAAAATAAATGGCATGGTGTGCTACAAAACATTAATGAAAATTAAAATTATACAGTGCTCATAATTTAAATAATGAGCCAGCTTGTCAATGTTGTCATACTTATAGTGATTTAATCTCCATAAATGGTAGAATCTCTCTGAGATTCAACTGGAATAGTAGTATAATTTTTCATCTCCAGCAGAACTTTATAGAAACCAGGGAGGTTCTACTGTATGGATCTGCAGAGACAGCACTATTGCAAGGACAGTTTTGCTCAGCACCTTGGAGACCAACGGTTGAGAATGGAAGTGCCCTTTTTTCCTTTCTTTTTGAGATCATAATTACACTATTTTTCTTTTATTGAAAATGGACTTTTTTCATATAATATATGCTGATTATGGTTTTCCCTTCCTCTACTCCTTCTAGTTCCTCCCCACCTCCCTTCTTATCTGGTTCATCCCCTTTCTGTTTATCATTAGAAAACAAATATAACGTAAAACATCAAACAAAAACAAACCCATTGGAGTTGGGCAAAACAAACGGAAGGAGGATGAAACAACCCAGGTTGGAAAGTGCCCTCTAAGAATTCTGTCATGTAAAGAAGTTGCTCTTAACACCATTGTTGTCTTTGTAAAACGGAGAACCCACACATATGCACACACACACACACACACACACACACACACACACGCACACGCACACGCACACGCACACACACACACATGGATACATATACACATCTATTAATTTTGGTATATTTAAATATGATTTCACTAGGAAATTATGTTCTATAGCTCACCTTTTGAACTCATTCAGTTCAGAAGTCTCTTGGCATCTATACTGGTTTCTTCACGTATAAATAAATCCTGGTAGTCTGCAGGCACTCTTTACATGAATGACTTCTAGATGAATAGAAATGGGATTTAACATCCAGAACCCACTGACTATGTGTTCTCTGTAAATAAGATTTGTATTGATTATAATCAATCATTGACAACTCCATAAATAGTTTCCAAAAGCACAACTTTGCTTCAAGTTTCCAGAATGAAAACCACAGAAAGAAAACCAACAGGAACATCTCAATGAAAACATATATAATTTCTACAACCATTTTTCTTCTTTATACTATGTGTCTAGAATTTTAGTGTAAATAATAATATGTGACAGATTCATCTTAAACTTGAGAATATATTATTTAAACCTCTAAAGAGAAACCAGTCATAATTCTGCATAACCACAAACTACTTTTGCTACACATAAGCATTTTATTGATGCAACTTTGTCCATTGCAAAAAATGCAAGTCACTGGAACAATTACATGTACTGGATGATTATTTGAAATTGTTAGAAATTAACTTCACTTAAACTATAATTAAGTCTTAAAGATCTGTACACATATATGCACTATTTATGCACACACAAATATATCTCTTAAGTAAAATTTGTCATTTTTGCAGACTAGTGACTATTGCATACAGGTTTGCACATTTCTTTATATAAATCCTACTTTTACTTCTTTCATTTTCCTGTTAATAGTAAACAGCATCTACTGCGCATCTAATTTTCTTAGTTTTGCTTTGGCCAGTTTTTATTGTCAGCTTGACATAGTTTAGAGTCAGTGGGAAGAAGGGAACTTATATTGAAGAACTGCTTTCATCAGACTTGCCTGTGGCCATGTCTGTGAGAGATTTTTTTCTTAATTTATGTTTGACATGGGAAGACCTACTTCACTGTGGGAATGTGGGCAACATCCCTAGGCTGTATAATAAAGCTAGCAGACCATGAGCCAGAAAGTGAGCCTGAGTCCAAGCCAGTAATCAATGTTCCTCCATGGTCCCTGCTTTCAGATCTTGTATTAATAGTCCTCAGTGATAGGTTGTTAACCTGGGAGTTTAAGATGAAATAGAACTTCTCCTCCTTGAAGTTGCTTTCAGTCATAGCATTTACCACATGCAATGAGACTATGAACCTAGAACAGTTATAAGCTAAATTCATTTAAAAAATTAATAATAATAATTATTTTATAATAGTAATTATATTATATAGTAATATTTGCTCTGTTTCCCCTTATTTCTGTTAGTGGTATAATTTTAGGGATACTTTTAAATTTTGTCCTCATTTGACCATATAATGAGCCCCAAAGAGATGGCCAGAGGTATCAGTTATATATCAAATGCTCATGTACTCTTATGTGACTCTCCTAGCCCCAAGCTTTTTATTAAGCCTATACTTCTAAAAAATAAATATTTACAAATAAAGTCCTAAGTATTATTATTATTAGAACTTGGACTATAGAATTCCTATATTCTAAAATTTTCCCTAAAATAGTTACTAGATAACAATAATTGTTTTTACTAAATAATAGTACAATTTTGAGCTCATTTGCTCATTCATAAGTAAATTAAGTGGGATTTTGAAGTATATCAGCAAAATACTAAATGTTATTGTTGATTTAATAAGGTAGTAGAAAGTGAACTGCATTCATTTTTGATGTTTTTACACATTAACAAAGCATAAATCTTATTTATTATGTTCTATTTTTCATCTTGTTTATGTTTTAATATTTGGCAGGTTCTTTTAAGCTAGCTCAGGCTGGCCTCAAACTTAAGATTCTTTTGCGTCAGCCTATAAGTGAGTAGGACACTGATCACAATACCCACCTGACAGAACTTGATGTTCTGTGTAATAGTAATTTCCTTTGGAGAAGATGCATTTTACATGCTATCTGAAATATCTATCATTGTTATTTAAAATGAATGTTATTATTCATTGTTTGTCATGAAAAATAGAAGCTGTTTCAGGTTGAGCAAGTTCTTCTAGTTTGTAAGTGGCATAGTTCACATTCAGATAAAACTATCCTATACTTAAGACTTGGCTCTTACGGATAGAGAATTCGTTGGATGACTGTTGAGTTCTTCCTCTACTTCTAGAACATGACAGTTGTTAAAGACAATGTACTAAGACAGCCATGAACATTCTTGTTTTCCTGAATATTACCTACAGAGAGTACCAATTTGCCGATGATTAATGTGTCACGTTTTATCTGACACCTCAGAATCACGTGAGAGAATAAGAGGTATAGGACTGACTCTGTCTAAAGGGTAGAAAGCTATCTCTAATAAAGCTGAAATAAAACTATTTACTATAGACACAGAGCCAAGTTACATTAACTATGGGACTTTAAAGTGAGCTGTATAGTTAGAGTATATGTAGCCAGAAGAAAAGGACATGAACTAATCATGAACAAAAAAATGGAGACTGTTCATGCACAGTACTTATAGTCCATGCTTAAAAATTAATTTTTAAGGCTATAGAATAATTAAAAATTGACACTTGCATTTAAGAAATATTAGCCTGTTTAAAATATGGAAAACGAATTATATAAAAGCAAATTTAATGACTACAGCTATATGTAGAAGTTACTATTTAGTTCAAAAGTCTAGAAGAAAAGAAATGATTCTCTGAACTGTACATGGGAATGGTTATAAAGAGATAAATTAAATCCTTTTCTCCACTCAACAAACATTTGTAAAGTGGCTCTGTACTAGTATTGTGACAAAAGCTTAGGCTTATAGAAATAAGTGGAAATAGAAAAAAGCTTTGGTTTATATGATTTAGGAAGCCACTGGAGGATTTTGTGCAAGGGAGTGACATAATAGAGCATATTTTCCCATCACTCTAAGTACTGTGTTAGGTTTAAAAATCAAGTATACAGGAGAAAAAAAAAAAGATTTAGGATTGTTCCACCAAAACAGGCAGGGATGTTGGTTGCAGCGTAATGAGAGGCTGTCACCCTGAGGACTGGTGACAGCTGAGAGCGTGGGTAGTAAGGCAAAAGCGTGAGAAAAAGATGTTTGTAGCAGCTAAGGGAATATCAATGCCATGAGACAAATTGAATATGGAACACTATCAAAGGTGTGTTTTCCGAAGGAAGACAATGAACTTCATTTGAGTTTGAAGGTGCAATACAGTGTCTAAGAACTGATCTGCAATAAATACTTGGTTTTTTTATAAGTATAGTTGTATTTAAAAAAAAAAAAACATTGGGGTAGCAAGGACACGTAGGTGTAGAGGAGTATTGACTTATAACTGATATTTCTGGCTATTTCTTAGGCACTCATTATATTGACAAATGGAGACAAATTTTAAAACTATCCATAAAATTGTCTAAATTTGAAAAATAGGCTCATGAGGTAGAGCTAGAAAACCAGATTTTAAAAACAATAAAGGAAACAATAAAACCTAGTGAAGTATAAGGAGAGTCAGGGAATTCAGTGTCTTGAAATTCCAAGGAAGAATGTTTTTTACCTTGCTTGAACCCCATTTAGTGAAAAATAACAGAGAGAAATATTACAGTTTGACATGTTTCTACATGGAGACATTAGCAAAGATCATTTCTAGTGGAGTATTGGGATATGAAACAGAGAAAACTAGCTAAGGAGATCCAAAGGGGTGTGGAGGGGAAGGAGTATACCAGTAAGACCTGACACTGGAGGAAATCAAGTGTAAGAGAGAGATTATATAGAATTTGGTGTGGCCTCCATGAGCTCTTTCACATCTATCAAAATTAAGTGTGCTCTCTACAACACTCATAAGATATAGTTATGCAGATAGACATAATTTCTGCTTATTTTTCTACAAAAGTCTGTGGAACCTAATACTTAAAGCAGTGGTTTGCAACTTTCCTACTTCTGCGACCCATTATGACAGTTCCTCATGCTGTGGTGACCTCCAAACATACCACTAATTCTGTTGCCACTTCATACCTATAATTTTGCTACTGTTACGAATTATAAAGTAAATAGCTGATATAAAGGATATCTGATACATATGATCCCTGTGAAAGAGTTGATTGACCCCTAAAGAAGTCATGACCCATGGTTTGAGACCACTGTCTTAAAGTAAGCCATATTGAAGGAATAAAAGTCCAGGTCTCAAACTCTAACAAATGTTAGTGAGGATGCAGTGTCATGGGAACCCTCATTCTTGCTAATGGAAGCTGAAATGGTATAGCCAGCCTGGACAACAGTCTGGAAAATATTCAAATAACAGTTTCCAATTGATCCAGTAACTCCACTTCTAGATCCATACCCAAGGTCAGTAAAAGAAAAAATCCACAGAGAAGTCCTGATGTGAGTGTTAACAGCGTAATTGACAGTAGCTTCAAGGAAGAAATAATACAAATGCTGGAGACAGATGAATGGATAAAGAAAATGTGTTTATCTGTAGAATAGGATTGTTACTATTATTGTGATTATTATTGCTCTCCTACTACAAAAGGGTGTCCCACTCTTTTGGTTTGTGAGTATTTGAAAACTAGTGATACTGTGTATATCCTCATTTGCTTGTCAGCCATTTTTTTTATCTCATCTTGGACAGATATATAATTGTTTGTTTTGCTTACTTTTAAAAGTAAAACTTTGGGGTTTGCATAATTGAGATGTATGAGTTGTTTGTATTCATTAATTTTCAGTGCAAAGCCTGCTTTACAGTGATACTGTCTGCAAAGATTTTCTCTGGCTTGTATGCTACAGACCTTTTTGGTATTGTTTTTCCTCTTACTATAAAAAGGGATCTGACTGTGACAGGTGACGCAGGACTCATACATGAGACCTAAATAAGTCTAGTGCGTTAGTATGCAAGTTCATTTCTATTTGTTGTAGTACTAAAATCATATGCATACAAATAAGCTACATTAACAATTATGTCTAAACCAGCACCGGTCAATTGCAGGGCTTTTGTCCTTTCTCAGAAACTCTCACCTTGGCTCTGTAGTTAGATAGAGCATTGTACATGAGCTCTGAAGCTGGCCTCAAGTGCCCTTTCTTGGCCTTCCTAGTAATTATGTAGTGTTCATACTTCAGTGGAAGGGGATGGCATTCATCACTGTCAGTGTTGACAATGTCCTCAATGAATAATGGCTTCCCTGTTTTCAATGCTGCTTCTTAATTTTTGTTACTATTTAGTATAGAGCCAAGACTGCCCCAATGTCTCAAAAACTTGGGGTAAGCTCACTATCAACTATGTATCAAATAGTGCAACAGCTACTACCTGTTATTATATTATGTATCATATATAATATAAAAATATTATCTATGAAGACATTTGTCCCCTAAACAAGAGTAGCGTAAGAAAAACTTGCATTCTCCACAAGGAAAAATGGCACATGGTACAAGCTCTACTTAACAGTCCGGTCATCATATTTTGTTAGGTAAAGACTTGAAAGTCCATCATGGTATGAATGTACTCATGACAGTCTGAGCTCTGAGTTTAATCAAAAGAGCAGTTTGGTTTGGCTTGCCCTCAACTCGTTTATGGAATGCACGCAAGTGGCTTACCTATGTGTCATAGTCTTTTCTGTTGTTTGTCAATAATGTTTCTAGTGAGCAACGCTACTCTTTGTCATAGCTAACTAAAAGGCAGAGGTCTAAACAGTGAGGTGACTTTGTTATGAAACCAGGAGCAACATTTCCTATATGTATTATTTGATTTCTAGTTTGGGACTCAGCCTCTGACAGAGAATAAACTCCATTCTCAATGGATTCCACTGATGCTATTATATAGCGAGATCTTTTGAGCTGTGTTTTTCATATCTAAAATGCTGGATTATTCAAATTATTTAGAGTCCATCTCAAAATTAGTTAGTTAATATGATTCTGTTACATCCTGTAAATTTTACCCATGTATCAGGATTCAGGAATTTAGAAATATCTATGAATTGTCACCTGCCCTTTAACCCCTTACAGATTCTCTGATCTGATTCCCGTATTACCAGGCTGAACTAGAAATCTGGGCACGTCAAATTTTAATTTTACACAATAGTTTTCAGTGAGCTAGTGGATTAAATAATCCTGCATAACAGGGGAAGCTGGAGCTTCTGAAGTCTCGGTCTCCATTTCTTTCCTATATTTTTCTGGTACTACAAAACTAACCCATGAACAATAGAAAAATATTTCTGAGGCATTTTAAAATCTCCCTCTCTCTCTGTCTCTCTGTATGCCTCTCTGTCTCTGTCTCTGTCTCTCTCTCTCTCACTTCTCCCACGTGTGTGTCCATGGAGTGTTCTTTGTGGTTCATTGACTGTTTATATTTTAAGATTCACCTCAAGCGTTATTTCCCCCTGGGCAACTTCAGAGCAAATTCCGCTGTTTGATGGCCTGCTTTTGTGTTCTCATCAGTCCTTATATAGACTTCTAACTTCCTGCTTACCCACAGCTTTCTTAAACCTGCCTGTCAATGCATCTAAGCCCTACTTCATTGAGTTTTCAATCAGAGGCAGTCTTCCTTGCTTTGATTTCTTAGCTCCAAACAGTACACAGTGATTTGAAACATACTAGTTTTATTGTTAAGCAAATTACATATATTATGCTACTGAGTTTAGACAATATCAATGCAATATTGATATAGGCCTTTAAATAATTTAAGGAGGACAATAAGAGTAAATAATTGTTCCTATACATCCTGGAGCTTGTTCTTATCTGTTTCTTTTCTGGCTCAAGATCTACCTATGTCTTTGTTTGATGTATGTTTGCTTTCTTATAATTTATAATTAAGTATCCAAATAAATTCTCATTACTCGCATTAGTTCTACCGATATAGATATTCCTTCCCAATTTCAAATGTCTTTTCTGAATGCTGTTTTAACTTAAACCTGGTGCGAATTCTTAACTCTTTTTTTTTTTAAAATGAAAATCAGGGTTGCCTCTCTCCTTTGATTTCTTCTCTAATTGGTCTAATTTAATAATGGCCCAGATTTTCATATCTCATAGAGTTTTTGAAGAACAGATCTGGACATGGATGTATGGGTAATTTTGCTAGTAGTATCTTCCTCTTTCCTTTCCTGAAGATGAATCATTATACAACTTAGGGACTAGCTTTTACTTTCTTTTCTTTAAGAATTTTTTTATTCGTTTTACATATCAATCACAGATGTCCCTTTCTTCCTTCCTCCTGCCCCCCCCCAGTATTACCCCTTCAACACATCCCCCATTCCCTCCTCCAAAAAAGATAAGGCCTTTCATGGGGAGTCAGCAGAGCTTGGTAAACTCAGTTGGGGCAGGTCCAAGCCCCTTCCTCTCCATCAAGGCTGTGCAAGGTGTCTCACCATAAGTAATGGGTTCCAAAAAGGGAGCGCATGCACCAGGGATGGATCCTGATCTTACTGCCAGGGGGCCCCTTAAGCAGATCATGCTATACAATTGTCTTGATTATGCAGAGGGCTTAATCCAGTTCCATGGAGGCTCCACAGTTGTTAGTCTAAAGTTCGTGAGTTCCCACTAGCTTCATTTGATTGTCTCTGTAGGTTTCCCCATCATAATCTTGATGCCCCTTGCTCATAGAATCCCTCTTTCCTCTCTTTGACTGGACTCCTGGAGCTGGGCCTGGTGCTTGGCTGTGGATCTCTACATGTGCTTCCATCAATTACTGGATGAAGGCTCTATGATAACACTTAGGGTAGTCACCGATCTAATTACCGGGGTAAGCCAGCTCAGGCACCCTCTCCACTATAAGGACTAGCTTTTCATAAAACGTTGCACAAGTCTCTCAGAGACTTCTCTGTAACTTACAATCTCATACTGCACTAATATGTGGTGGCACATGCCTTGAATTCCAAAACTAGTTAACTATGGATGTATGGAGGTCTGTACAGACAGACAGGTATTGACAGAGCTGGATAGGAAAAGGAAGTGATGTAGCTGAACAGAGAGAGCAAATCAGAAGGCAGAATAGCAAGGCATATAGATGTGGATAGATGTAGCTGCACGTTTTCCTGGTCTCACTTTGCTCCTGCTACCTTGTGGCCCCACAGTTTGGCAGCTGCTCAGATCCAAGTAAACACACAGAGGCTTATATTAATTAAAACTTCTCAGCCATTAAGTCAGGCCTACCACTGACTAGCTCTTACACTTAAACTCTGCCCATTTCTGTTAATCTACATGTTGCCATGCTTTCCGTGGCTTTACCTGTGTGCCATTACATGCTGCTCCCTGGACGGCAGGCTGGCATCTTCTGGTGTTTTATTAAACCAGTGTACAAAAGCATTATCCCACAGCATTTTCCCTTTTCTGTTTAATTAAAAAGGAAAGTTTTAACTTTAACATAGTAAAATCATATGTAACAAAACAGTTATCAAGCAATAATTACAGTTACAATAGCCAGTCAATTTATCTTTGGCAAATTTAAAGAAAATATTCTATCTTATATTTGTGAGTCCAAAGTTTCATATCTAACATTTCTTATCATAACCAAGGAAAACCATAATTAAAATTATCTAGTCTTCAACTACATCAAAGATCTCAGAAGGATATAATATTACCTAAATAAAAGGAAGTGCATTGTAAGCAACTTCCAAAAATCTAGAATGACATAGACAGCTGCCTGCCTGGACAGTCATCCATAGTTCCTCTGCAAAATAGGGTCATCCATCTTCAGCCTACAGGCCTAGTCTCTCAGTCATTTTTTTTCCTCTGTGTCCTGTAGAATGTCTGGCAGTCTCCTTTGCAAAGCAGGAACCTGAAGGACCATTTTGGCTTGCAAAGTACAGGGGTCACCTTTCTATGAGTCCTGCATGTCCAGCTGATACAACATTTTGTCAAGCAGTCCAGGCAAGAACAATTTCTTGCCCAAATGGCTATTTTTGCCAAGAAGAAGATAAACTCCATATGGAGTGTCTTTAATGTCCATCCTTCTCATTGAAATAAATCCGTGCTGCCAGAAGCAGATGTGTCTCACTGTCCAGAAAGTCTAAGTTTTTAAAACATTTTAAATGCCATATTCTGTAGGTCTTTGAAGTGTTTGAAGATTACCTACGTAATTGAAATATATCTATGTATACCTAGAAAACTTAACTAACATGACTATAAGTTTGATTATCATAGATGAGTAATTATTAATCTGTATTTTTAATTATCCATTACAATTTAAATGGGTTACATAAATACAATACCTTAAACAAGAGTAGAAATATACATACAGTATAAAATAATTAACTTATATTTGTAATAAACTAAAATCTATAGCAATTTAAAACATTTTACACAAGTTGTTGCTCTTTAAAAGTAGGTTCATTAATCTATCCTTTTATCCTATCATATCTATTTTCTATTTTTTTCTATATCATATTCCCATTTCTTCTTTTAGAAAGAGATTGACTATGACCCATAACAATTTGTAACCAACAACCTAAAGAAGGACAAACATCCATAATCCATGTTTTTTGGAATTTGGGCATATTTTTCTAGGCTGATAAAGGATGGTGTATTCTTATGGGCATACAAAGAAAACTTTAGGATTATGGTCAAGTCCTGACTGGAGTAGTCTGTGAGGCTGTATTCTCTAAGCCAGTTGCCTTGAAGTTGATTTTGGATGTTGGAAACCTTTCAGGGGGTCTCTGCTGGTCAAATCATATTAACCTGGAAGAAATCCACTGATTCTCATCTTTTGTGGAACAAAAGCAGAACCTCTTTTCCAAAGCAACAGATCCTTAGACATAGATTTTTGAAATCAAGATAATCTTTAAAATATACATATTGATTTAACTCATCAGTTTTTACAATCAAATGTCTTTCTGCAGTTAAAAAGATCAAAGTCCACACAATCCAGATTCTCTGTATAATATCCATCTTTATGTGACTTATTTTTATACTACCTTTACTATCTCTTTAAAGACTTTATTTTTTAAAACTATTCTTTTATATTTCTGTCTATATTCATTTTCTTCTCTCTTCCAAGCCAATGTACATTTTTACACACACTGTAAACCATTTAAAATCTTGTTCCATCTGAATCTGACTTATCGTGAATCTATTGCTTTAAACTGCAGCATTGCTATGACGGAAAGGATAGCTTTGGCTGCTGGCTCCACCCACTTCAGCTTCCCACCAAGGCAGAACTATGTTTACTGCCAGCTCTGGCAACCATGCTCACTGCCAACTCTAGGAAGCAGTGGATCTATGCTTCCATCCAGTAGCGTGTAACATGTAACCCCAAAACCCTTTTCTTTTCTTTCTTTTTTTTTTTTTTTTGGTACTAGCAAAAGCTATATCCACCATGCACCATGCTGCATGGCTTGCAGGTGCCACTGAGTATAGTGGCAGGAATCTGCCATGTTGCACTCAAGCCCACACACAGCTGCAAACCTGTCCTACTGTAGCTCATGGCTGGCCTGAGAGACACAACTAGCAAGCTATTTTTAGCTCCATTTTAGATTTTTTTTTAAAGCTTTTTAAGATTTGAAGTGGAAACTCTTGCCCTACCTTGGGTGCTATTTGTAGTCAGAACTTTTCCTCTTCTCACTTGGCTCCCACGTCCTGCAGCCACTCGGACCCACTCACACAGAGGCTTATATTAATTAAAACTACTCTACCATTAGCTCAGGCCTACCACCGACTAGCTCTTACACTTAAACTCAGCCCATTTTTGTTCATCTATATGTTGCCGTGTGTTTCTTGGCTTTACCTGTGTGCCATTTTACATGCTACTTCCTGGACAGCAGGCTGGTATCTTCTGACTCAGCCTTCCACTTCCCAGAATTCTCCTTGTCTGTTTATCCTGCCTATATTTTCTGCCTG
>CABHPQ010168358.1:18265-40080 GCA_902168405.1 Peromyscus aztecus | reverse complement strand
GTGAACAGGAGAGGCAAACCAAGTAATTTCCAAGTTACTCTTTTGTGACATTGATGGATGGTGATTTTGCTCCCAAAGAACAGAAGGATGAACTGACTTGAGTCACAACTTCAGCATCTGAGCTTAACGTGTGTGAAATATTGAAATAAGTCTTCAAACTTAGAATAAAGGGTAAATGAGTCAGTGACTTTGAAATTATAACCATTTCAATATTAAACATTACGTAATTGAGACATTAAGTTATTTGACTCTGGGATCTACCTGGGTGTTTAAGAGTCCAGTGTTCAAGAACACGCTTCAGTATATATTTGTGTGTGTGCACACCCCCCATGGCATGTGTGTGGAGGACAGACAACTTGGGGGAGCTGGTTCTTTCTTTTATCATGTGGGTCCTGGGGATTACACTCAGGTTGTCATGTTGGTAGTAGATGCCTTTACCCACCGAGCCATCTCACCAACCCTCAGTATATTATTTTTGACATTGTCTTATATGGTTTTTTAAAGATACAGATTTTTACATGCCCATATTTCTTATTTTTAATGTCTCAGTATGGCTACAATCTAGGGAAATGGTAAAACTAGCATTAATCTATTTTATAGCAGAGGATGTCAGCTTAATGCTCTCTCTGAGGTTACTAGCTACTGAAGTCATTCTGGCCTTCTGGGACTCTTGTCACAATGGGACCTCTTACATTACAGTGTTACATTGCATAACTAACCACATCCTCCTTCCTGGAGCTGGCAAATGTGGATCCCTTAAGAGTTTTCAAGCCTGAAGGTAACAGAACCCACATGAAGAGGATAGCGCAGTGGGCTTGCCATGTGAGGAAGAGAAAGTTACAAAGTGCATTCTTCATACACGCTTCTTATCTGGAATACGCTGTAAAAAATGCATGCTTGCATAAAGGTTGCAGTTATCTCGGTCCCGACTAATCTTTCTTTTAGTGTCATGGCAAACACAGTATACTGTCCCTCCTGTAGCTCTGGAGGCCCTGGAAATGGGCTGTATGAGAAGGATGAGAAAAGTACATGGGCAGATAGTGACTGCCCTATTCCTTTTTTCAGGTCAAGAAGCTGTGATTGGGCTGGTAGAGTGGCTCAGGGGGTAAAGGAACTTGCTGGTGAGCCCAGAGAACTAGGTTTAATCTCTAGAACCCACACAGAGAAAGGAAATAGCCAATTACATGAAGTTGACATTTGACTTCCAGTGTTGTGGTAAGGAGTCCAGCTGTCTATTAAAGCTACACCTTGACCAGGCCAAGGGCCAGTCAAATGGGAAGCCATCTAGCATGGACTATTTGGTAATATACAGTTTAATATTCAGCTGTGCCTTGTTATGAACTTCTTGTGCTCACAATTCCCATAGACTGTGTGTGTGAACTTCCTGATCTGGCCAGTACTTGGATAAGGTCAGGTAGGCAAAGCCAAGCAGGGGTAGATGCATAGCTTTCTTTCTTGTGCAAATGAAGCTCCGACCATCCCCTCACCTTGAGGCCTAGTGGCTGTCCAGAGCAATTGACCAAAAACTAAAGAGGTCTTTACATATCAAGGTGGGAGGTAGGGTGGAGCTACATTCTTGAGGCAGAGAACTGCATGGCCAGGGGAAGAAGAGACAGGCGTTTTCCGTAGAGGCAGACAGAATGGCATGATGAGGGAGAAGGGAAGAACACAGAGATGTAGATGGTAAGGCAGAACTCTTGTAGAGCTCATCAGAGCCAGGAATAGAGAGCAAGTAGAGATGGAGGATGAAGAAACAGAGGATGAAGATGAGGCTGGAAGCATAAGAGCTTAGCGGAGGAGAGTGCTGATCAGAAGAATCAGAGGCCATGGTTACCTTTTTAGAGCTTTATTGGGGGGGGGAGAGAGAGGGAGAGAAAGAGAGAGAGGGAGAGGGAGAGAGAGGACAGAGGAAGGAAGGAGTGGAAAGGAAAGAGAGGGACGCACAGAGGGCCCACCCGCTTTTTAGGCTGGGACGCCGTTGCAGGCTGATGATGTAATTAAGGACAGAATCCTTACACTTAGTTGTTAGCAGGACTATGAGAGGGCAGTAAAAGAGTGGACAAAGAGAAACTGAGTGTCAGGATGGAACTGAAGCTATGTAGACAGGATTTCATCCCAGAGGAAAAAAGTAGACAGACAAAGAGCTTGGCATATCTAGATTTATTCCTACCCTGAATGCCTGATGGAGCTGTAGCTATATAGATAGAATTTTGTCATAGAGGAATAAAGTTAACAGATGTAAGAGCATAGTGTACATAGATTTTTTCCCCTCAGATATCCCTGATGTAGCATCTTCCCCCATGTCTGGACTCTCTGAAGACTCTTTGTCTTGGGTACCCTGAACAAGTCTTTCAGCTCAACTCCTGAAATTTTAGCCCTGGGCAGATGTTACCTCCCATGCTTCCTGAATCCTGGGTGCCTAGGCTAGCAGCCATGTCTTCAATACAGCAGAGAGGCACAGGTAGTCTGGCAGACCAGGAGGAAGTGGCCCTTGGGTTTTGTGACACAGCTTTAACATCAAGTGTGTTTAGAAATTTAACTAAATGTTGCTCTTAAGTTTCAGCGTAGGCTACTTGTCCATTTCCTTGACATTAACATTTAACTTATCTATAACTTCTGCTTAAAGATAATAGTACAAATATATTTTCTGACAAAACCAACCATTATGTTGAATTTTAATAATTTATCATAATTGTCATAGTTATGAGGAATTTTGTAAATTCTTAAAAATTCCTTGGCTCCAAAATAAATGCACAGAGACTTAATGTTAGTTATAAATGCTTAGCCAATTGCTTAGGATTGTTACTAGCTCTTTTTTTTTTTGGTTTTTTGAGACAGGGTTTCTCTGTGTAGTTTTGCGCCTTTCCTGGAGCTCACTTGGTAGCCCAGGCTGGCCTCGAACTCACAGAGATTCGCCTGGCTCTGCCTCCCGAGTGCTGGGATTAAAGGCGCCCGGCACTAGCTAACTCTTACAACTTAAAGTAACCCATTTATATTAATCTACTTTCGGCCTTGTGGCATTAGCTTTCATCTTGCAACTCCTGTTTCCTCTCTGTGTCTGGTTGGTGATTCCTCTGACTCTGCCCTTCTTCTTCCCAGTGTCCTTAGTTTGGTTTTCCCACCTAATTTTATCCTGTCCAGCTATTGTTCAGTCAGCTTCTTTACTAAACCAATCACAGCGATATATACTCACACACTGTAAAGGAATATTCCACATTTAATATCTGAAGAGACCCCTCTAAGTTATCAGGAGATTCCCCAAACTGTGCTATCAGAAAGCTGCAGAAGTAAAACCACAGTCCCTCAAAAACATAGCTCCTGTGTACTTGGCAGGTCCTCTTGAACAGTGAGCAGGTGAGGGTTTTCCAGGGACTGCTATCTGGACAGTATCACAGGCTCCAATCCAACACCAGTCATAGTGCAGTGATTCCATGTACAGCTGGCATTTATGTGTGCTGATTAAAACTGCTGCCTTCCATCAACTTGACATTAAGGATGACTCTTTTGTGCAAATGTTTTAAGCTACATTTCTATCTAGGGCTATGTGGATGCGCCTCAACTTTTTAAACTACAGCCTCACTATTGAGCCTCCTCTCTTGCATGAAACCCATAACATCTATGATCCAGAGACTGAAGAGAGTGCCCTGCATCTGGAATTGCATGTTGCTGGAGAGCTTCTCTCTAGGTCCCACCAAGGCCCGCAGTTCCACAACCCACGTATAAAATAATCACTCAGACGCTTATATTACTTATAAACTGTATGGCCATGGCAGGTTTCTTGCTAACTGTTCTTATATCTTAAACTAACCCATTTCTATAAATCTATACCTTGCCACATGGCTCGTGGCTTACCGGCATTTTTACATGCTGCTTGTCCAGGCGGTGGCTGGCAGTGTCTCCCCCTCCTTCTTCCTGTTCCCTCAATTCTCCTCTCTCCTTGTCCTGCCTATACTTCCTGCCTCGTCACTGGCCAATCAGTGTTTATTGATACAGAGTGATATCCACAGCAATTGCATGCTGGCTGGGTTTTTTTTTTTTTTTTTTTTTTTCACAAATTTGACATAAGCTACAGTCACTTTGGAAGAGGTTCCTCAATTGAGAAAATGCCCCCATCAGACTGGCCTGTGGACAAGACTGTGGTGCATTTTCTTGATTGATGATTGATGTGGGAGGGGGCCAGCTCACAGTGGGCAGTACTACTCCTGGGCAGTGGTCCTGGGTTCTATAAGAAAGCAGGCTAAGCAAGCCATGAGGAGCAAGCCACTAAGCAGCATTCCTCCATGGTCTCTGCTTCATTTCCTGCCTCCAGGTTCCTGCCCTGCCTCTCCCCAGCAGAGCAGCTCTGCTTGCATAGGTTTTGTATTGTGCTTCAGGAAAGGGCTCAGTAGCTGCATTTACACCCAGAAACTTCTAGCATGGCAGTTGCAGAGTTTGTGAAGTTTTAATATTATTTTTCAATGTTCTCACTTATTTTCTTTGTGTCTCTTGTCATGCATTTTAATATATCTGTAAAATGGGACTATCTATAATACCTTTCCTTGAGAATATGTTTTAGAGACCTATTTGAGATTAAGTAGGAAAGAAATGTCCACCACATGGTGTAAGCAGACATTTCCTGTTCCAACTGCCTATTCCTAAATAATCATGCCAAGGCTTACATTAATTGTAAATTCTTGGTTAATAGCTCAGGCTTATTACTAACTAGCTCTTACATTTTAAGTTAACCTATATTTCTGTTTATGCTTTGGGACATGGTGGTACCTTTATTAGCATGGCATGTTCATCTTCTGTTTCCTCTGTGTCTGACTAGTGACTCCTAACTCTGCTCGTCTCCTTCCCATCATCCTTAGTTTGGTCACCCTGCCTATACTTCCTACCTGGCTACTGGTCAATCAGCATTTTATTAAACCAATTTGAACAACACATCTTTACATTGTACAAGAGGATTATTCCACAGCAGCATGATTTACATCCACAAAGCTTAGTTTCCTCATCTCCATCCTCTAGGACTCAGAATTCCTAGAAGTTCTGTGTCTTGTTTCTCCTTCTGTCTCAGGTTCCTGATATGTTGCTGTATCCTAATGGCTCCCTCAGGGGAGGGGGTGAGAAGGCATGGCATCAATGACACAGACACTGGGAGTCAGTTGAAGGCAAACAGCAGACTTGCTTATTCAATAATGGGGAAGGCCTTATATACCCTCCTCCCAGCACCCATGCTGTGTCCCAATCTGGTGGCATTGTGTAGTCATCCCTCATTGGCTGGGCAGGACCAGAAACTCTGACAGTCATCAGGAACTCTGATAGTACCTGTTGCTAGGCCCTCAGGCAGACTCCAGGTTGGCTCATAAGGAAGTGTGTTATGTGCATGCCTTGGCGATTGGTTTGAGCCAATTTCCTCAAACCCTATGGGTTTGTCCTGATAGAGATAGAGAAGTCAATTTTGATATCTATCACAATAGAATCAGGGCATGCCTGCTCTGAGTAGAATTTCCAGGCTTGACTTTTTGACCTTTGATCTTTCCCATAACCTATTGAGTTGCTTTACTGTTAGTACTCAACTGCTTTGGCTGAACTCTTGGGAAACTGTTGTTCCCCTTTAATAAGAGTGAGCACAGTGTAATGCTTTTGCTTCTGAGATCAGGAAGCTCAAATTTAGTTGTGAATTTAAATTGTGATAGTCCTCCTCAGTTTAGACTTCTGTTATTTGTCTCTTTTACCAGATCTACTATTTATCACTTTGTATTTCATTCCCATATTTCACTGTGTGCCTTCTCAAATATTTGGAAATAGCAAATCATTTTCAAAAGTAAATATGGGCCTTCACATACCCTTTGCTCTTGCTGAACTGAAGTAGGGCCTTCTTATACTTTGCTAAAGGATTCTCTTTGCATGAAAAGCCTTTCATTCCATTCCTCAATCACCAAAATCCTGACACCCTCACAGTGAAGGCTACAGGCTAGCCAAAGCTTGTCTGGAATGACCCTCTCTATCTGGCACTGAGGACTGGAAAAGTACCTGGGCATCACACTGGATGAGAGGAGGTTGAACAGGAGGTAAGCTTGTCATGTGATACTGTGAAGTTTTTTAGCACTATAAATGTCTATGCTGGAAAGATGGCTTAGTGGGTAAAGTGTTTGCTGCTCAAGTTTGAGGACTAGAGTTTGAATCCTTAGCATCCACATAAAAGATGGTGTGATCATGTAAGTCTGTAATCCCAGACTGGGGAGGAGACAGGTGGATACTGGGAGGTGGGGCACTCTAACTGAGACAGAGAGCTACAGGCTCAGCAAGAGATTCTGTAACAAAAAATAAGGTGAGGAGTGACTGAGGAAGACATCCAACAATGACTGGCCTCTGGCTTCTACACGTGCATTCATGGGCACATATAGATGCACAGACACAGACAGACAGACACCACTTCTATCATAGGATCTAGTTATAGAAAAACATCCCAATTTCTACAGTGAAACAGAATCTAAGAGGATAGACCAATAAAAAGGCAAAGCTACTTTGGAGACAGGTGTGGGTTTGACTGACTCACTGCCTATCAGCAGTGGGACTGTTTGGTTCAGCTGCAGTGTAGCCTCAGATCCCTCAGCTGTATAGATGAAAGCAGCCAGAGGTCGCCTTCTGCACAAATGATCAGAACAACACTGGCTGAGACACATGTGTTTTCATTGTCTTAAGCATACACAAGTCTAGAAGAAGTGGCCCAAGACTCAGTCTTTTTTCCTGGCTACTATTAGCTCAGCTTCTCTCCCTTGGGTCTGTAAGATAGCTCTTATACTAGCAAATGTGCTAAGAAGAAGAAATGTAAAAGGAAAGGAGCAGAGGCCAACTGAATTCATTTCCCTTAAACAGTTTCCTAGCTAGCCACCTGTCAACAGCCACTTATTGATTACAACTGTATCATTTGGACATCTAGAGTTAGAGTTACAAGGGAAGCTAGGAAACTGCGTGTGTGTGTGTGTGTGTGTGTGTGTGTGTGTGTGTGTGTGTGTACGCACATGCATGTGGGATTTAGCCTGGACATTTTACTTCCCCTATACAAAATTAAGCCCCCCCCCATTATTAAGAAGGAGGGAGAAGGAGATATTGAAGTCATGCCTCCTACAGAGAAAAATCTGTTTCCTGGAGGACATGGAAATGAGAATACAAAATCTTTTCTCAACTTTCTGGATTGCTCTGTGTCTTAGTCAGTGTTTTATTGCTGTGAAGAGATACAATGACCATGCAACACTTACAAAGGGAAGCATTTAATAGGAGGTGGCTTATAGTTCAGAGGTGTAGTCCATTCTCATCATGGCAAGAAGCATGGTGACATGCAGGCAGACACGGTGCTAGTGAAGTAACTGAGATTTCTATATACAGATCTGTAGGCAGCAGGAAGAGAGAGACACTGGATCTGGCTTGAGCTTTTGAAACCCCAGAGCCCATCTCCAGTGACACATTTCCTCCAACAAGGCCACACCTACTCCAACAAGGCCACACCTCCTAATCCTTCTCAAGTAGTACCACTCCCTGGAGACCATGCATTCAAATATATGAACCTTATGGGGGTCATTCCTATTCAAACCACCATATTCTATAACTCAGTTTCTGCCTCTTCTTCATTGTTTCTTCTTTTATATGTTGACCATAAAAAAGATAACGAGTGAATATCATTTCAAACCTTGCCCCTTTCACAGAAAAAATTATTTAGTTCATTTTTTAAATCTCCACAGTGAAATTGGATAGAAAGCAGCAAGTGTTCTCACATAATTTTATAATTTGACCAACATTTGTTTTTTGTTTAAGTGAAAACACATTTGTGTTCAGTACTGAGGAAAGAGTTGATTCATGAAGCACTGTAACGACTGCTTAGTTTTAAGATTTAAGTCCTGGGCAGCCCAGGCTGGACAGAGACCTGCTTAGTGGCTGTAATATTTCACATTCATGGGTCACCCTGGAGTCTCCCTTCTTTTGGTTCTGAATCATTGTGGGTGGCCATGAGCCATGTTAAAAAGGAACTTAGGCACTTTTTAAGAGAAAATCACATCTGATAATCAACTCCTCATTCCCATCCGGATCCTCTAAGAATGCTCTCCTCAACCCTATACTCATCTCTTAGCTCAAATGAAGCCTCACTCTCAGAGCAAGCACCACAGAGTCAAATGAATCTGAGGGAGCGTGTTTTAAGAAGTGAGATCAAAGGAATAGGACAGTATTCTGGATCTATGGATTACAAGACTGATTGCTTCTCAGCTCTTTTGACAACCTTGCAAGCTTGGAGAAGTTGGGGAAGGTGTCAGAAATGTGGTGGATGACTCTGGTGACCTACAGTAAAGACGGTAGAAGATAATAAACAAGGAAAAACAAACTTCTTGTCTCTCTCACAACCATCCATCCTTTTCGAAGTGCATTGGCCTATTTCTTATTTGACCACAATCTTTGTGGTGATGGTTTCTGACAGTGTTTATGGTTAGAACCAGTCATCACTGACTCTTCCTACAGGTGTCACAGCAGGGTCACCAGCAAACTCCTCTACTTGATCATATTTACATGAGAGAAGAGGAGAAAGTTATATTCCAGCCCTAAGCCCTCAGTTCAGGGAAATTTTAGGTCTCATTTAGAATGAGATTGTTTAAGCGCTCTATTCTAAGAAAAATTTTCTCTCTTTTTTTTTTGTTTGTTTATTTTTGGAGACAAGTTATCTCTATGTAGCCTTTGGCTTTCTCCACCTCCCCACTCACTCAACTTCATGTTCTTTCTCTCTTTCAAAAACAAACAACAAAAGAAGGAAACTAAAACAAGTAAACAGAAACCAAAAAAAGTCTGTTTCTTTGTTGACAGTCTACTGGAGAATGGTTTATATGCCCAGTCCCAGTCCATTGGAGAAAACAAATTTTCCATTTCCCAGTAGGTATCAATTGCAAACAGCTCCACAGTTAGGGCTGGGGAAGTGGACGCAAGTCCCACCTCTAACCAAGACGGTTTTTGTGTTAAGCCTGACTGATTTCCATTGCCTTGTAGACAGTTGGGGCTTGTGGACATAAGTTTACAAAGAAAGAGAGAAGAAATTCAAGGTGGCTGTGTTCCCTCACCATCAGGGATTATGTTTGGTGCGTCAAAAGCAACCAGTGAATATTGCACCAACGCAAGAAATTTGTTTCCGATAACTGAATGACTCACCTCACACTACAGGACCAGAGGTCTGACAAGAGAATAGAGCAGGAAAGGGGAGGCATCAAGGTTAATGAACAGGCTATTGCCGTCTCTCTTGGTCATTCACCAGAACTAGATGGTAAGACTATTGCTGAGGTTATTGTTCACTCTGGATACAGGGCATAGAGAAACTAACCTGGAACTGGTCTGGAAGCTTACTCCCTGATGGCTGGCTCTCATGGTATTGGAAGAGGCTTTGCTGGGTGCCGGGGAAGAAACGTCACCAATGGTCTTTCCCATCTATGTACCCTGTAGACTATACTACCAATATGCCAGAAAAGATGTTCCCACTGTTACAATACTGTCAACAACATTTTGGGGTTAACCAACTGCTCTCCAGTTGCATTTGATGCCTGCTCATTGGGAGAGAATGTTTGTTTGGTACTGTGAACTTGCTCAAAAGCTTCTGGCTGGAGCAGTCACAGATCCCAGGAGACCGTACTACTGATGTTGCGGAGTGGACACAGAGCCAAACTTCATCCTACTCATTTATGTCTAGACCCATAGGCTAGTGCCTGTCTCAGCCCGGGTCAGAGAAGCTTCTTTTGTAGACAGTGATGGAAGAAAAATGCAGAGACTCCAACCAGTCAAAGTGCTGAGAATAAGTGACTGTTGAGATCTCAGCTCTAAATAAGACGTCTAGACCATCCACTCCCAAATCCAAAGTATCATGAAAGAGGTGGCTAAAGGAACGTATGAGCTAGAGAGTACAGAAACTGTGGCTGCGTTCACAAGACCTACACACACACACACACACACACACACACACACACACACACACACACACACACACACACGACACTAGAAAAACTGGTGTGTTGTACTGTCTGAAAAATAAGATAGCCATTTTTAGGTTTTTTTTTTTTTGTTTTGAATGAATGAGTTTATTAAGTATACAGAAAGTAAAAAAAAAAACAAAAAAAAAAAACAAGCAATAGATAGGTGGATGGTAGGTAGACACACAGATGGGCAGGAAAATACCATCAAATTGTGTGCTCAAAACCTCCAGTAAAAATTGACTGTTTATGCCAGCAGCTGGAGGGAGTGAGTCTAAGACAAGACAGAGTGTCCTTTCAGGTGAGGCTTCCAAGCCAGAGCAAGCAAACAGACAAATTGGGGGCTTACAAACACTTAGCACAAATCATCTGAGGTACCCCAGGTGCCCCACGAGAGAGTCCTAGGCAGAGCAGGGTCCCCAGAGGTGGAGCTTCCAGGTAAAAGAGCAGATAGCAGCAAGTGAAGATCACACTGTGAATTCAGGGCTTACATCCGGCAGAAACTGACTGGGGAAGCTGAGGCAGCCTGAAACTCCTCACTGAGCTTTCTCCATGGCTGAGCCTCCCATGGCTGAACTCCCATAGCTCTTTCCAACTGTAGACACTTTAATAACATGGAATAAACAATGGTAACATCTGTTGGAAATTGTTCACCTTCCAGCTGTTTTTAGGGACATGGTGTTTTGACTCTTGGGCTGTTTCATCCTGCCTATCAAAGACTTAGGGTGGTCTGCCCATCTCCAGACAAAGAGGCCTTGGAAGACTCCGAACCAAATATTGCCGTCTGAAATGGGACTAGGGGAATGAATGTGCTTCCAGGGGCAGCTTCTCAGTGAGCTCTAACAGTACATGAGACCTTGCCACTCTAATTAATGGGCATGACAACTGTAATCCCCTCCCCAGCAGGAAGGAATGACTCTTGTGCCAGAAAAGTGCATAGCACACGAATGTGGGAGAAGGTGGGTGCGGCATAAATGACCCATAAAGGGTCATGAATCCTTGGCCCAGCACCTTTGAATCCAGGACCGTTCCCAGCTCTCTGTCCTGCTTCTATACTCACGAATGTTCTTTCTTTCTCTTCCTTTCTTTCTTTCTCTCTCTCTCTCTCTCTCTCTCTCTCTTTCTTTCTTTCTTTCTTTCTTTCTTTCTTTCTTTCTTTCTCTCTTTCTTTCTTTCTTTCTTTCTTTCCTTCTTCTTCTCTTTTTCTCCTTCCTTCCTTCCTTTCTTTTTTTTCTTTTTTTTCTCAAGACAGGATTTCTCTGTAGCTTTGGAGCCTGTCCTGGAACTCACTCTGTAGACCAGGCTGACCTTGAACTCAAACTCAAATAGATCTGCCTGCCTCTGCCTCCTGAGTGCTGGGATTAAAGGTGTGTACCACCTGTTCTTTTTCTTAATAAACCACTTCTATTTCTACCATCATCCAGAGTCTCTGGTTAAATTGTTTTGTTTTGAGACACAAGCGTCTGCAATGCTCTTTATCAATATCTAATCATATGTTTTATTTTTATATAAATAACTCATCTCCTTGAGGTAGCTTGAAGATAGAATGAAATAATATAGATAAAGGTGCTTCTAAAACCATTAAGGAGGTAGGTTATCACTACAGATGTTTAAAAAACAATACATTGTTCTTGATTATATTTTAAAAAGTTTACTCTAATATATTGTTCAGCTTTATGGAAATAATTAACAGATACTGTGAATTCCTAACTGCTATCCCTTAATCTGTTCAAAATTGAACAGAATGTGCATGTAGACCACAGGACATTTTATTTTTCCATGATTTTCATATCTAGGAAAGTTATAAAATTTTATGGAAAATGAAAGGGTCACATACCGAGCTTTAACTAAAATTTATGACAAGAATGAAATAATTGCAAAACCTTGGTTTTGGCATGGTAACTGAAAACCATTATTTTTCCTAATAACTCTCAGTCTTCATAGAACACAGTTTTATGTAGTTTACAGAATAGTTTCTCTGAGAAAGAGGGTGTGGTGGCTTGGATATGTTTTGACTCTTTCTCTCAAGGATACAGGAGTTGGAGCTCCAGGCCTTAGTGTGACCATATTGGGAGGTGATGTGGACTTTTCAGAGGCTTAATGGGAGCCTCTTGGCCATTGATGGAACTTTCTAGAAAGGGAATAAGGTAGTACTTGTGAGATTTTAAAGTAGTTCTCCCAAGAGCAAGTTGTCATAACACGGAGCCCAGTTGCCGCTGAATGGCTCATGGGCTTCCTGCCTGGACATACGGCAGATCCTTCTCCTGTGTAAGTCACCTTTTGTGAGTTCCTTAGCAGAGCTGGCACCATGCCCTAGAAGCTCCAAAATGATAAGGTAGACAAACCTCTTTTCTTTATAACATAGGCTGTTTCAGGTATCTTGTTAGAATAATGAAAAATATACCAATAAAGCCTATATAAAGAAAATTGTCATGTGTGCTGGTAAATGTTCTCTATGCCATTATGTTCAATATTTTCCCACTGTGTAATAATATTTTGTCTAGAATTCATAATTTTCTGTCATTGGCAGTTGCTTAAAATTCAGTCTAGTCCCATCTCAAGTGTAAACCTTCATTTTCAAATATAACCACTTTTTGTATCTTTCTCACCTTTTTGATAATTTATGTCATCTTTGGAGATCTACCCTTGAGGATAGTGACATTAGTTGGTCCAGCATGATGTACATTAAGAATGCGGTGGAGGCAATACTACAAAGCTCTGAGCCTAACCCACAGAACACCCATATACTTCTTATTTTGTGCTTTTAGAAGCACAAAGCTACCATGTAAGAAGACCTACATGTCACCACGTCACACAGGGCCCAGAGGGGACTGCCTCTCTGAGTCTGAGGATGGTCTGATCCTCCTGCTGCTTAGACACATTTGCTTCTAATGAAATCTGGAGCCAGGCCTTTCAGGATTCTGGTCATCTCTTCCCTCCCCAGGGAAAGTATTAAAAGAGATAAAGAACTCTTGCAGTTAGTCTCTAGGTGACAAATGATAGTCATTTCTGCCCCATTCTACCAAACACACCAAATCCCCTCCTCCTCCTCCATTGGTCTCGGAGGCTTGTCTGCTAGGTCTGTGTGATACTGTGGTCCTTAGTGCCTTTGGCCAGAGGAGAGGAGGTTTCAGACCATAGATGCTACTGATCATCTGAAATGATTTGCAGTTTGGAGTCCTCATGTGTCATACAGGGTTGCTCACTGTTTCACCCAGAATATTGTGTTGACTAGAGCCTCCACTGCCTGGCCCAGCCAAATAAAGGGGTGTTGAAGATGCTTTGAGATTTTCCCAGAGTGGTGATTTCTGAGTCCAGGGTCATCTGATTGGTGGATACACATAAAGCTATTTGACTGATTAAAAAAAAAAAAAACAGGGATGAGCAGGGTGGCGGTGGTGGTGCACGACTCTAATCCCAGCACTCAGGAAGCAGAGCCAGGCAGATCTCTGTGACGTTGAGGCCAGCCTGGTCTACAGAGTGAGATCCAGGAGAGGCACCAAAACTACACAGAGAAACCCTGTCTCGAAAACAAAAGCAAAAACAAAAACAAAAACAACAACCAAACAAGCCAGGGATGAGGACACCCATCATCACTGACCAGAAAGTGCATCTGGCACATCCAGGGTGCTGACTGGAAGCAGACTTTCATGGGTGCCAGAGCTTGAGGGCCAAAGCCATCTTTGTATTTTTCTCTTTTATCATAATAGTTTAAGATTATTTTTTATCTAATCCTTTCTCTATTCACAAGTGAGTGTCTTCGGTTAAGAAAGATGAAGGACTGCCATGTGCCACCTAGACACCTGAATGCTGTATTGTTATTGGCATTGGGAGGCTCTTGATAAAGCCGTCATTATTTTATGTACTTCCTGTTTGCAATCCAGAAAGGGAAAAGGGTCCCTTGTTCTTTTATTTCTGACCTATTATCAGTAAATATCTGATCGTGGCACTTTGCACTTTGGTTGAGCAAATGAAGAGTTTAGGGGAGGCTGAGACGGATTACAAAGGATGGTGGAATGAGCAGGGAACAGTCTCATGACTACTCCCCAGTTACCTCCCATTTTCATATCAGAAATTTAACAAAAGGGACATTCTAACCAACTTTTACTGTGTGTGAAAATGACATATAGACTTTCAAAAGAAGGAAATACATATAGATGTAACAGTATCAGTTAAGAAGAGGAGGCCAGGTGTTTGAAAAGGAATGGGGAGGAGCATGGGAGGAGTTGGAGAAAGAACAGAGAATGGGGGAATGATGTGGGGTGTCTTTCTGTACACTGTGAATATGTGTTGCTCCCATTGGTTAATAAAGAAGCTGTGTTGGCCTATAGCAAGGCAGGATATAGCCAGGCAGGAAATACAAACAGAGATGCAGAGAGAAGAGGGCAGAGTCGGGGAGAAGCCAGCAAGCCACTCAAGATGCAAGATGTGGAAGTACAGCTACGGAACCCCAACTTTATTCACTCATGTAAGAGCTATAAACACTTATAGGTGGGCATGGTGGTACACATTTGTAATCCAGCACCCAGGAGGCAGGAGGATGATAAATGCAAAGTCATCCTGGGCTACAGAGTATATTCTGTTTCAAGAAAAAAAGGAAGGAAGGAGAAAAAAGAAAGTAGAAAGAAGGAAGGAAGGAAAGGAGGGAGGGAGGGAGGGCATAGAAAATGTAACACTTAGAAATCAGAATCCTGCCCCCAAGGCCTGTGTGTGCCACCAGAGATGCCACCTGCTGCTCCAGTCCTGCCAGCCTGCTGCAGCAGTTGGTTGCTGTTGAGTGGGAAGAGTTGCCAAAGATCAGAACTTAAGTGTCGCCTTACTCATGATTTCCATAGAATTATGTCATCGCTAATTTTCATATATATTCGAAACAGCTTTCTGTAATCATTTATGAGTGGAATGTTAACTAAAAAGATGAAGTTAGGAATTGATTGTCATGATGAAACACTTAAACCCTGAACTGGCTAAAATTATTTTAGAGGCGTTTTCCTCTTGTAAATGAACAGTTTCTTGAACATGGCTTAGCTGCTTCTTGACATCCAGTTGTCGTAGCCCTTGGTGTTCATGCAGGGTGGGGCCAATCTCTTCTAGAAAGAGTCTGTATGGATTTAAGTAAGAGGTCTTCACACTGGCTCAAAGTGATAATTCTCTCAATAGTAAACTAAATTGAATCTTAAAGAAGTGTGTGTGTGTGTGTGTGTGTGTGTGTGTGTGTGTGAGAGAGAGAGAGAGAGAGAGAGAGAGAGAGAGAGAGAGAGAGAGAGGTTTTTATAAGTTATAAAAAGGCTGGCTTTTCATTTTGTTATTCTATTTGTTTTTCTGAGACTTCTGTGGTGTTGTCAATGCTATTAAAATACACCCACGACTAAAAAGGAAATGGCAGTAAACTTTTATACTTCCCTTGAAAGCAAACAAATAAAACATAGCAATATTGTTAAGCAGCAGCTTTTATCACAGTTATCAACTGTTTGTGCTGTAGCAGATGCTGTTTGAACACTGCTCACTGTGCCATCATTTCATTCTTATAACAACCTTAGGAAGCAGGCATTATACTCTTAGACATTCCAGAGCTGCCCATTAGAGACAAAATTTGGGCATGGCAAGATGGCTCAGTGGGTAAAGGCACTTGCCATGAAGTCTAACGATGTGACTTTGCCCCAGACTTACATGCTGGAAGGAGAGAACCAACTCTTGCACGTTTTCTTCTAACTTCCACATGTGCATTGTCAAACACACACACACACACACACACACACACACACACCCCATGCAAAAGTGAAATTAAAAGAAGATGGTAGGTTTGAGGTAATAGAGGCACAAATTTGAGCCATTTTCCTCCTGAAGGTAACAATTATTTAAACTGAGGAAAGTTATTGAAAATAAATCTTTGAAGACACTGGAAAATGACCAAAGACACTTAAATTACTCCCTTAAAACATTTTAAAACTAAATTTATTTTTAATTAATAAATAAGGATTGCGCATGTTTATGGAGCCCCAGAAGATGAGGTCCTCTGTGGTGTCCACATAAAGTTCACATGGGTTATATGTGAACATTACATAACATTGAAATTTGAGCAAATACGTCTGTCTTCTCAAACACTGAGCATGTCTTCATGATTAAATACTGATAATCTTTTAAAACATACAGAGCATTGTTCCCCATAGTAATGCTGCCCCATAATTATTTTGGACAGTGACGAGGACAGGCCGACCCCATACTGTTCACACCTTCATCACCAGTACTGAAATGTGGCCGTGTGTGTGTGTGTGTGTGTGTGTGTGTGTGTGTGTGTCCACATGAGTGAGCATATTTGCATGAGATAAACAATAAGTTGGATCATTTCTGTGAAGTCATTCCTATCAGTGTTCTTATTTCATAGAAGCCAAGCTTAGGACTTCTGGAGGTCAGATGTCTCCTCTACATTTTATTCTTATTTCTGCAGTGCTAGTGATTGAACCCAGGGCCCTGTGCATACCAAGTCAAGTATTGTAACACTGAGCTGCATCTCCAGCACTTGGAATTTTTCAGGATAGGGCTTCCCTATTAGCTTAGACTTGCTTTGAACTGGCTATATAGCTCAGGGGGAACTCAAATTCATGATCCTACCACTTCACTTCAGCCCCTTCATTTTGGGATTTCACGTGTATACCGGCATGCCTGGGCTTCTGTGGTGTTACTCTTTTCTAAAAAAAATCAGCTTTCCAACATTGTGTTAGAGGAAATAATTGAACTATAATTTCTATTGCTTTAATTAAGTGTGTATGTGTGTAGTGTGTGTTAAATGGAGTTTTAGAAATAGGACAATTTTTTTCCTCTTTAAAATTTTGAGATAGACTCTTACTTCTAGTCCAGCTTGGCCTTGAACCTTTCTGCCTCAGCTTCCCTATGACTAGCATGACAAGCTGAATGGCACTGTGCCTGGTAGCATCTTGAATTTTTTTTTTTCTGAGACAGGTTTTTCTCTGTGTTCCTGGCTGTTCTGGAACTCACTCTGTAGACCAATATGGCTGGACATTCTCCTACCTCTGCCTCTTGAGTGCTGGGATTAAAGGCATGCACCACCTCTGTCCATCTTCAAATTTTAACTGGAATGTTTTGCTTTTCAGTTCCTAGTTTCATTCTTCAAATGCTAAAGTCTTTTGGACATGGAGACTTTGTGATACAGAAAACTTGGGTTATTTTGTGTAGTATGATGCTTGTTATCTTATAGCCTTGTTGATCATTCAGAAACTGTCCTGGCTGGCCTTAGCTAGTTTCTACAGAGGGCAAACAACGTGTGTGGGAGCCCAGCTATCAAATGCAAGCCAGCCAATCCAGCACCAAATCCACCAGGTTTTTGCAGGACTGACATTCTCTGGGATATTATCAACCTACCTTTCCTGTCTCTGGGTCAGCTCCCAAAGTAAGAGCAGCTTCTACACCCTAGAGCATGTTGACATTATAGTGAACTTGTCACTTGCTTTGTTCTTTCCTAGCTCTCCCTATTCTTTCTCACAGAAGATACAAAACAGGCTCTGCCTACAGTCCCTGCTTCTCCTGTCTCTAATTGGCCTTTCTGCTGTCTCCAATGGTTCCCCATACAGTGTGCTCCCTTTTCTTCATATCTGTGAGCAACAAACCTGTTTCCAATGACAGGCATCTCTCTCTGTCCATCTTCCTTTGATGAACTAAAATAATAATAGTCTATTTTAAAATTATCTTTTATCCAGCTATCTATTATTTACCTGTCTAATAGAGCAAAGATTAAACATTCTCTTTGGAGGAAACGGCATCCCTTGTATGCTCTGAAGGACTTTTATGCATAATGCTATATGATACAGTAGAAGGAACTAGAGGCGTGGAGAGGCAGGAAAATATGACTTCTACAGTGTAAATCTGTAACGTACGAGGTGGGGCTAATGGCAGATTAGACAGAAGATAAATTAATGAAGCCCATAGAGAATATCCAATTGAAGCACAGTTGTTTATTAACCATGGAGTGTGGAATATTGATTTAACAGAAAGGGCAACATACTACATTAGGCATAACAACAAGGGAAAGTTGCATAGACGTAGAGTAAAACTATTCCAAATTCCTGAAGCATCACATTTAATCTAACAGTAGCTAATTAATCTATGATGGCAGAAGTTAGATTAGTGATATACCCTGGGGAGTATTGACTTCGAAATGCTGGAAATATGCATGTTTTGACTTGGTAAGTGGTTATACCTTTGTGTACATGTGTGTACATATGTATGTATATGTTTTATATGTGTGTATGCATATATATGTATATGCATATGTTACTGTTATGTGTGTGCATATATATGCTTATGTTACATTCATGTATGTATATATATATTGTATACTTGTGTGCATGTGTGTACATATATGTGTGCATATTATATTTGTGTGCATGTGTATACACATATGCATATGTTACAATTGTGTGCACATATATATGTTAATATGTATACCATGGGCTTCTGTACTTCTTGAATTTTTAATCTCAATTATTAATGAAAAACTGAAGCATATTGTCTGTATTGACCTAGATTTATAATGGAAAAGCTGCTCTGAGTAGTTCATAGAGGGAAATAATCTATTTTTACTTAGAAGAAGGTGAAGTGACTAAATATGATGCTTCAAGGGAAAAAAAGATACTGGAAATAAAAACGACTTTGGGAGGTGAATGGACCATTGTAGTTGGGTCAAAGGCTTTGCTTTTTAAGTAAGGAAAAATAAGAAAATGAATTATGAATAATTTCAGTGATGCAGCTCGGTATGCCCTTCTACAGATAGACAACACCAGAAACCAATGCACAACTGAAACCCAAATGAAAACCCACCCAAATCCTTGGAATTGTTGGGTAGGCTTCTGAGTAATTGGTTTGGAAGACTGACGGAAACATTGTATGTTTTGGAAAAGGGAATGGCAAATGAATTTTTAGGTGCTTGCTTGAAGGATTTACTTTCATAGATCTAATCCTAGATAATATTTAGAAGGCTGGAGGATATTTTCAAACCCAGGTGTGAGTAAGAAGTAGAGAAAAGGCCAAGAACCTCAAACAGCCATTTTCCCCAGGAGTCTGTGCCTGTGAGTGGTCTCTTAGAAATTCAGCTTCCTTCTTTGGAGACTTGGCATTCTTGAGCAGTGATTGAGTGACACTTGTTAAAGCCAGACAGACACAAATAATCTGAGGAGGATTACTTTTTTTTTTTTCTGGAAAGACTTATTCAAAGTCTTTGACATGACAGAGGCTGTAACTGGTGGGATCACTTGACAGGTGGGATCGATCCACAAAGAAGAATGAAAGTCCTTTCGTTCCAAGATTATACTTTTCAAGGAGGTAAATTCGGAGCATCAATTCAAGTACAGGATTCCACTTGCTAGGGCCAGTGCAGCTGCATGCACTTGTATGCACAGAGCTGGCTGCTCCGTGTCTCAGCTCTGAATCGCAACCCTCCGTGGCCCAGCTAACTGAGCGGCCTTGTGTTTACCTCCTCCCTCAGAACCCCAGTATACCACTTGGACACTCTGTATTGACTCATAATGTTTATGTCTCCACGCATAACATTTATTTTCGGCCCAGAATGTCCCTCGGTACCTACTCTGTCCAATGTATTTGATTACTTGTGTTTACTACCTCTCCTGAGAGCAGACCCCTCCTTCCTTAAGTCATCTCTGAGCTTGTGAAATCTCCCGATTGTACTGTATATATTTTATTGATGTATTTCTTGTTTGTCTTCTAAAACAGGATCTCATTGAAGTTAGGGATTTGTTTTAGTTATAAAGTGGTTATCCACTTGACACCTGTAAACAAGCAATGGAGTAAACTTCCGAAAATACAAAACGGAGAAGACCCAACTATATTCAGAGTTACAAACATCACATTTTATGCTACACCTTTTAAAAGAAAATCCCCCAAACAAAACAAAACAAAACAAAACAAAACAACAACCAACCAAACAAACAAACAAAAAAACATGAGATGAGCAACTGAACTTGGCTTGTTTGTTTCTTCTTTTGAATGAATCCTTGTGAACGTTGACATTCAAATTAGTTACACAATGTGATCACATCCCTCCATTCTGATTTAGTTCACTATACTTATTTTTCTATTTTTGTCCCTCAGCTCTAGGATTAGTAAGTCCATTCACATAAACAAGATGACAAGATTGTGATTAGGAGTAATGCTTTGGAAATAAACTTTTTCCCAAAGAGGATTATTTTACCCTGGATGAGTCAATGGACCAGCAACTGAATGCTACTTGTAGCTGGGCTCTTAATAGCGGCTTTCCCTAATTCTTCATACACAGAGTAGGGTTTTATTGCTATTTCCATAAGTCCTAGCCAATTCTTTTTTGCTCCTTCACAATAATTTCCACCAAGCTCTGGAAAGCTGACAGGTATGAGCTGAGTCTACACGGCAGCTCCCCTAGGCTTCTGTGCCCCCACGTTTGCTCGGTGAGACATTACTTTCCAGCTCCAAGGGTCAAGATCATGAATCATTTTTTTTCCTTTTTTTAAAAGAAATAGTAATTCATCTGAGAGGGCCAATTTACGTTGGGTAATATAAAAAAAAACCCACTGTTTAATAGCAGACAAAATAAAGAAGGAGGAGACACCCTTCCTTAGCTGAGCAGAGTCGAGGCTGAGGAGCCTTCCTGGCCCCGACAGGCGTCTGTCTGGAAGGAGAGAGGGAAACAGAAGCTGGTGGAAATACTTCAAGGAGCGTCAGCCAGAAGGCGGTGATCTGGACAAGGACGGGCACAGAGAGTCTTTGCTTGCTGGTGTGCCCAATCGTGCTCACTGACATCCACACTGAGACAGGTCTCAGGCCCTTGGGACAACACCCTGCCTGCTCAGAAAACCAAACAGCAGAGTGATTACTAACCAGTGCCTTCCCATAGGCCTGCTTCTTTGCTAGGCTCCAGAAGGTATACTGATTCTGATTATGGTGGGTGGGAAATACTGTTGCTTTTAAATTAAAGTCAATTCCATAAGAGAATGGAGGTGGATTTTACAATTAAAGAGGCATGGGGAGTTATACCAAGCATGGGGACAGGGACAGTTTATATAATTCTAGAGTGGAGGGTTATTTTCTATGTGAATGTTTGTGTTGCACCTCTCAAGATTAGCTCAAAGCCTTTTCAATATGTGAAAACAGAATGTGGAGACTTCATATTCTTCAGACTGGGTGCAGTTACATTAATTAATTAACTCATTCATTCATCAGATTCCCTAATGATTAGGAGTCGAAAATGTTTGCCCGTTTGCCTTTTTCTTTTTGAACATTAACTCTTTTAAAAAGTTTTATTTATTTATTTATTTATTTATTTATTTATTTATTTATGGTGATATTTTATTTGTATGTAAATAAATAAAGTTTGCCTGGAGATCAGAGGAAATAGCAAGTCATTAACACAAAAGTCAGGCAGTGGCAGCACATGCCCTTAATCCGATCACTTGGCAGCAAGGTCTCTGTGTGTTCCAGGACACAGTCAAGCGTGGTGACATATGCCTTTAATCCCAGTACCAACCATAGAGACCTGGAGGTCTGTACAGACAGGCAGTGACAAGGAAGTGAGGTAGCTGGGCTAAGAGCCAATGAGAGGGCAGAACAGCAAAGCAGTAAAAGCCTGGGTAGACAGGAAGTCATGGCATTTTGGAAGCTAGAGAGCTGGTGAGGTAAGGAGGTTGGTGGCTCTCACTATTTCCCTGATCTCTACGGCTTTCACCCCTATATTTGGCTCTGTGTTCTTTATTTAATAAGACCACTTAGAAATTCAGCTACATTTATTTATTTATTTATTTATTTATTTATTTATTTATTTATTTATTTATTTAT
>CABHPQ010168358.1:1200-18255 GCA_902168405.1 Peromyscus aztecus | reverse complement strand
TATTTATTTATTTATTTATTTATTTATTTATTTATTTATTTATTTATGGATTGATTGATTGATTGATTGATTTAGGTTTTTCAAGACAGGGTTTCTCTGTGTAACAACCCTAGCTGTCCTGGAACTCATTCTGTAGTCTAGGCTGGCCTCAAACTCACAGAAATCCATCTGCCTCTGCCTCCCGAGTGCTGAGATTAAAGGTATGCACCACCACTGCCCCGCTATTTATATATGTGTGTATGTGTGTGTATTTGTCTGAATGTATATCTGTGAACCATTTGTATGCCCAGTGCCTGTAGAGTTCAGAGAGTTGTGAAGCCACCACATGGGTGCTGGGAATTGAACCTAGGTCTTCTGGAAGAGCAGCCATTGCTCTTAACCACTGAGCAATTTTTTTCCAGCCCCTCCTTTTGACTTCTGTTTACTGCTTTTTAAATTGAACAATATGAAACTAGAGCTTTGCTGGGTGGTGGTGGCTCATGCCTTCAATCCCAACACTCTGGAGGAAGAGGCAGGTGGATCTCCGTGAGTTCGAGGTCAGCCTGGTCTACAGAGAGAGTCCCAGAAACAAACAAAAGAAAGAAAGAACAAAGGAAACCAAAGCTTCACTTAATTTCGCTCATTGCCCTCTTTATTACCATTTCTCAACTAATTTCATCTTTCTTTTCTCTCAGCCAACTTTTCCATTTTCCATAGGCTGTCAATATAAAATCGAAACCATTTACATGATGAATGATACAAAATATATAACCTATCATATGTGAGTTTGCTACATATTTATAACAAATGGTGTATAATTAAACTGATACATGTGGAGTCTGGAAGGGACTGCTCAGCAGTATAAAGTGCTTGTTCCAAATTATGAGTACTCAAATACAGATCCCAGAACCCACCTAACAAGCTAAGCATCCCAGTAAATGACCGTAAAAATCCAGCACTGGGCATTGAACCTAGAGCTTCCTGAGTGGTAGGTATGTAGTCTACCAACCAAGCTATATCCTGCCCGTTTACCCTACTTCCTATCTGAGGCAATTGAGGCTCATGTTGTTGCCAGAGTGGCACAGGCAGAAACAACTCTGCATGTAGCGTAGACTGGCCAGCTGCAGCATGGAGCCCTTAGCTCCCACACTACACTTCATGAATTAGTGATTTTGCACTGGTATTTAGTGAGAGTGTGATTTGCCACCGTCTAAGCCAGTTCTTATCAAGTTGTCACTAGGACCTCAGGGTAGAGAAAGGCATCTTGTGCGTGGACACAGAGTCATCCATCCTCTTCTTGATCTTGCCATTCTAGTCATTTAGGAATTTCACCATCTCCTTCTTTGGCCCATGGAACATGGTTATTTTTCATACTTACAATTCAAAGTCTGCACAGGAATGGTATGAAGAGGTTTTTCTTTCCCCTGGTACATAGCCAGACAGCTGACAGGAAATGCTGGAAGGAAGCCTAAGAATCTGAAGAAACTGTTGCCAAACTTACCTAGCATTTTCCTATTGAATTCACTTTTTCTCCGCAACTCTCTCTCTTGCAGTCCCATCTGACCCAAGAGTATTAGGCACTGTGTTCTCATCCAGGATCTGACATCGCTAACTGGAGGCATTTAATCACAACGTAAGTTCTCTCCCTCTCTCCCATTTTCCTCTTCACCATTCTTTTCTTCATTTCTCTCTTAACGGGGGATTCTGTTCTCTTTCTATTTTGTTAATTCCCCTTACAATCATCATCTTCAGAATTTATTCTGAACATCTGATTTCTGAATTTTCTGAGGAAACAAACAAACACAAACAAACAACAACAAAACCAAACAATACAAAATAAAATTCCGTACAGTGAAAATACACGGCCATAATTTCTTACAAACGTTGGATGAGACTTTGAGTCAGGGACTGAACCAGAGAAGGCAACTTGGCAGCTAAGTGTGGGCCGTGATAAAGAGCTCCACCATTTCAAAGAGCTGCGCAAGCAATCATTGCTGTAGAATGAACTCATTTGTGATGTGGATGGGAAATGGGAATCACAGCCACCGCAGACCGTGATGTGGGCAGGACGAGGGCTGGCTGCTTCTGCTGTGTGCGTGCTCATCTCCCACAGGGTGCAGTCACGTCTGTACATCATGCCTCTTACTCACTCCACTGAAGTCATTAGTTCAGATTTTGCTTCTGCCGCTGAGCTCCCTCTGATGTTTTCGTGTGTGCGGTGGTGTTGCCCCTTCTGCTTCTCTTCTTTGCTTCTACTCTCTCTCACCATGTCGTTTGTGAGCTCCTCCAACTTAGTGCTCTGTTCTTCAGGGTCGGGGTGCAGGCTGTGACAGCAACTCTGTCCCAGTGAAAGGTGAAGGACAGGCTACTGCATGTTGGTGACAGCTGCACCAGTAGGAGTTCCATGCTTGGAGGGGAGCCGTGTGGGTGGAGCCCTCCGAATTTAGAGCAGAGGCGCTGGACTCAGTAGATAATCCTTTCGGGGATTTTATGCCATATGCCAGAGGATTTCTAGATTCTTGAGCATTATTTTTGGTGTCAAAGCATCATAGTAATGAATGCAATTTATTTTCAAAACACCATGAAAAGAACATTGTCTTCTGTCTGCCACTTCTATTTGAAGCTACGTTTAGATGTTCATTCATAAACTTTATAAAGACTTAGCCATGGTTATATATGGCTTTAGGTGGGGTTGTGAATCTCTCTCTCTCTCCCCCCTCCCTCTCTCCATCCCTCCCTCTATCCCTCCCTCCCTCCCCTCTCTCTCTCTCTCTCTGTGTGTGTATGTGTGTGTGTGTGTGTGTGTGTGTGTGTGTGTGTGTTCCTAGTGCCTTGAGTCCAGACCACAGATTCCGTCTGAGCACACCCATCATGCAAGGCATCATTGCTGAGGAATGAACTCATTTATGATGTGGATGGGAAATGGGAATCCCAGTCTGTTTTTGCTTCGGAATATTTCTGCTTTTTTTTCAGTTTTCACTTAAATACTATTTAAATGCAAAACACAAGCAGATTTCTTCTCCACAACATACCTCATTTCCATACTCAGTCATTTTATGGTTAAATCACCTCTACTTAGTGGTATTGTATTCCTGGAAAAGAACTTTGTGCTTAATAATCTTGGGTCAGGCACCTGATAATCTTTTTACCATGGTCAGGTCACTAGTTTAAAATCAAGCATTCAGAATAAAATTTTGCCCATTTGGCTTATTTAAAACTCTTTTTTTCCCCCTCAAAAGGACTCTTTGGTGGTTACTACTGATTTTCATCAGGGAAATATACTTACTTATGTTGTTTAGTTTTTCCTGAAGGATTCTGAATGTGCTTGAAGAGCTATATTTAGGAAAGGTTCAGGCAACATCTGGGTAGCTGTGAACCAGCTGGCTAACAGCACAGAAGAATTTTGATTCAAACACAGCATGCTGGTTGAGAAGGAGCCTTGTGCTTGTTTCCGAAGTCAAGGGGAGAGCAACGTGGGAGGTAATTATCCAATTTGGGATGTTGCTCAGTTAAAGGAGTTACTGTGTTAATAAAAGTATAATGAGGTGGAGATCCCTGGGGCCATTGTTCATTTTTGCCTATCTTCCCCAGGAGATATCTCCAGATGCAAGATGACTTTAGTGAGACAGTGTTTTACCCTCGGCATTGACTCTGTTAGGAAGTGGGCATCCACTTCCAGCAAACACTGAACCCGATACTGGTATGACACTGGGAAAGTAAGTGCTGGATGGGAATCACAAGATGCTCTCTTGCTATTCTTGGCATGGGCCAGACTTGGATGTCATGTTCTCATTTAATTGTTACATTTTGATTGGAAAAGAGATTAGAGATTAGGAAGGATTTTACTTATTGATTGATGTTTTAGAAACAATGTGTTGCTATGCAGTCCAGCCTGACCTCAAAGTCATGGTGAGCCTCTAGCTTCACCTTCCTGAATGCTAAGATTATGAACAAGAGTCACTATGCCTAGCATTGAAAAAAAATAAAGATTTTCAAAAGGGATTTAGGAAGGAAGGTTAAAAGAACAAAATTGCTTGTTCTGGAAAATCATGTATATTTGCAACAGTCAACTGGAAGTTAAATTACATTGAGAATTAGAAGCAGTCAACTCAGATGTCAGGGAAGTCAGAAATTAACCTGGATTTTATTGCTTATTTTCAAGTTTGTAAACTGTTTTAAAAATGAAGGATTATATCACTTTTCTGCAGTGACCCTTTAAAGACTCCTACTTTCCCCCTACTAAACCAAAGCCCTTACAATGTCCTAGACAGCCTATATGACTTTGTCGGGCTATTATGAAAAACCATCCTGTACTAGATGGCTTGAAACGTTAGCTACTTATTCATTCACAGTTCTGGGATAGAAGTTCAAGATTTGTGCATGATTCTTATGAAGACTCTAGAAGGAAGGTCTTCCTCTTTTTTTTTTTCATTTTTAGCTCCTAATGACTCCAAGTGTTCCTTGGTTTGTGGCAGCATCCTTCTAATCACCTCTCGCTTTTTGCGATCTTTTCTTTCTCATATGTTATTGAGAAATTACTTGCTCTGCTCTAATAATAAAGAAATATTGTGTTTTTTTTTCACTGTTTAAGACTTTAATAGATCTCAGTGAGTGACTTGCTTCTGTCTTTGCAACAAATCAAGTGAAGGACAGATATATAACACTCAAAGAACAACAAAAAAAGGGTACTTAAACCCTTAGCAGGATACAACAAGGGATGCTGCCCAGGGTTGCTGCAAGGGAAGCTGTTTAGGGTTACTCTAAGGGATGCTGTCTTCATTGAAAAACGCTTTTGCAATTCTCACTGAAAGAAGCCTAAGAACTTAGTGACACGCATGTCCTCCTTTTCCACATGAATCAATCAAGTTTGTCACATCAAAGTAGCACAAAAGTTACCCTTAGGAACAAAGACAATAATTAAGGTAGTTTGAAGTCTAAATCAGATCTATTTTTGAATTCTCTACTCTCTTTATTATTAGTCATCATATCACTGAGGTTAAGATGATGGGTTTTCTCATAAGCTGTGGAAGTACCCACTGCCCCTGTGGGAAACAGGCAGATCCAGCTGCTGCTCTCTTCTGATAGTAAAGCACTGTATTCTGCTGAAGCAAAAATATCTCTCTCCATGTGACATGGAAAACATTTTTTCTGTACACTGAAATACAGCTAAAGCAATGAATAAACTGTAGGTTTCCAAACTTTGTCAGCAAATATGCAAATCACCCAAGGCACAATGCCACAAGCACATTTTCTCTTGGGAGTGGTCAGTTTCTTGAAGATGAGAATTATTCAACTTTGCATCTCAGTATGGGGGGGGGAGCGAGCTGGAGAGCCTATCTTCTGGTGGTCTTATATAAGGGGACAGATCTTCTCTCATGGGCTCCACCCCCCATATCTCCATCTAACTCATTATCTCCCAATGTCTTGTTTCCAGGTACTGTCATCTTGCAGGTAAAAATGTCAATATGTGAGTGTCAGTCTACCACACTATCATATTCCCCTCATATCTCCATGTAGGTTCCATTGGTTATAGGAAGGATCAAAATAGAAGAATCAAGCAAAGATATCATCCTTTTTAAGTCTTGTAAAATTCATGAGAGTCAGCAAACCTTATCTCAAATATTTTGATACTTTCTTCTATGGAAGAAATTATCATTTGGCCAAGGATATATAGGATTGGCAGAATATATATTAAGGAAATATAAATTTAAACCACACTGATTGTTTAATTCTCACTTGTCAGTGAGAATGGCTACCATAGGAAGATTTTACTGTGGTTTTTTTTTTTTTTTTTTTTAATGAGGTGAGGTAAGGCTGTGCTTTTTAATCAAAAGCAAAAGACTCAGAGCTCCTAAATTAAAGGGTTCATCTGAAGTTAGAAGGCCTTGAAATAACTGACTAGGAGAATCTTATGTTCATGTGAACAGTTCACACACAAAATTTGTTTGTTTGTTTTAAGTACTTAAAAGAAATTTTATTGATCTCATGTCTCCTTAATGTAGACTCTTAAAGCTTTTCAGATACTGGAATACTACCTTTCTGTGGACCAACCAGAATAGAGCCCAGCCACCCTTGTGCCCACACAGTTGTTCATTGCTATAAACTAGAATGGTCTGCATGAGGAACATGCTTTTAAAGGAGAAATCATATAATTTCAAGTGATATTAATTTGTATAAAATTAAAGAAAAGCAGAGTTTTGATTTGGTACTTAAATGATATTTTTGGAGTGAAAATTAGGGCTAAGGTAATAGATGACTCTAGCAAAAATAATATTTTATTGTATTAACAAGTACTGTATACTGATTTGCCCAAGTTTTGTAATTTAGTAAGGCATCCCCTTACTTGAGTTTGTACTTAATGATTTTGTGTGCTGTACTGTGGGTTGTTGTGTTAACTGAAAAAATAAAGGCAGTACCTGAGTGTTACAGTACTCTTCAACAGGAAAAAATAAATGAATAAAGAAAGAAAGAAAGAAAGAAAGGAAGAAAGAAAGAAAGAAAGAAAGGAAGGAAGGAAGGAAGGAAGGAAGGAAGGAAGGAAGGAAGGAAGGAAGGAAGGAAGGAAGAATAAATGGCATAAAACTCTGTAGAGCATGAGGGGAAAAGGAGCGCTTTTCACTGGTGGTGAGAATGTAAACTGGGGCCATTGCCAGGGCAGTCAGTGTGGACATTCCTGAAAAACAAAAAATGGAGCTACAATGTATTCTAGCTGTATTATTCCTGGGTATACATGGAAGGACTTTATAAGCACAACACAGAGATCGATATCCATGGTTTTTTTTTTTTTTTTCTGTTCTAATCACAGTAGGCCAGAAAATGAAAGTAGTGTAGTTGTCCAGCTACAAATGAATGGTAAAGAAAATGTGGTGTACATTCACAATGGAGTTTTACTGAGGCATAAAGATAAACAAAACTATGCCATTTGTTGGAAAATGGATGGAATGAAACAATTACCACATTAAATGAAATAAGTCAGGCTTAGAAAGGTAAATAATTATTTCATGTTTTTTCTCCGTATGGGGAACTATGAGGAAGTCATTTTAAGGGAAGAACAAGAGAGGGTGATGGGGAGGAGAAAGACAAAACAGTATGTATTTACTTTAATATGTAGAATTTGGAGTTAAATGAATAAATATCTATGATATGTCAGCATTAGGGGAGAAGGGTACCAGTGAGATGTGGAGAGAAAGCACATAGAGGTAGTGGGGGTGAATATTAGAAAGATACAATTATATATATATATATGTATGTATATGCACATAATGTCATAATGTGACTTACAGTGACTAGAAAATAATAAAAACAATTGTGCTTTCCACTCAAAGAGAGGGAAAGCAGAAATAACGTCTTTTACAAAGACAGGCTGGTCTCTGAATTTATGCATAGATTTTCTAATAAGGCATGAAGAATTTGATGATCAGATGTATAGAGCTTGAGGGAAGACATGATTCTGATTAACGTAGGCAGACTCAACCCAACCACACAAGCTATTGAAGAAGATGAATGGGTCAGAGAGATGCACGCTTAGGGAGACTCATCACATTGTTGGTATTGACAGAGATGCACACTTAGAGAGACTCATAACATTGTTGGCATTGACAGAAATGTACGCTTAGAGAGACTCATCATATCATTGGCATTGACAGTGTGGGCAGAGGAACTCTAGATGCTGGGGGCTGCACTCAGTGTCAGACAGCAAAGAAATAACATCTCACCCTGTAAATTGCAACTACAAACTGCAAACCACAGGTAACCCCACACCTCTAGTACACCACACAGCCTGCCAAAGCACCCTGGCATTAGTTCAGTGATTTCACTGGGACCTCAGCCAAAGACCTCTAGGACAGTTGATTTATATTGTTCTGAGCCACTGCATCTGCATTGATGTTTTATGACAGCAAAGGGTAACTAGTACATTTAGTTGTGAACTAAAGGCCATAATCTCTAAATTTTACTCAACCACGGCAAAAAATTTTTGCTTTAAGTCAAGATAATAGATGACCTTTATGTTGACAACCACTCTAGAACAATCAACGGTATTTTAGAACCACTGTGGCACAATGCAATGGTCTTGGGGAACAATTACATCACTTTGAGGTATTGCACCTCACCTACAGTCAGGAGACATTGTGATGAAATGATGGATTGAGAAAGGAGATGGGTTATATTCAACAACAGGGAATATTCTGGAATATTCAAACCCACAGAAATGCAACCCCAGGGGAGACCTTGCCTTGTAGGAGGTGAGAATGGGGGGTGGGGGAGGGGGAGGCTGGGGAGTGGAAGGAGGGAGGACAGGGGAATTTGTGGTTGATATGTAAAATGAATAGAAAACCTCTTAATTAAAAAAAGGATTAAAAAAAAAGAAAGAACTGCAACCCCACAGGTCTTCAGCAACAATACTCCTTATCAGAGAAAGCAGTGTTACAGTTTTAGAACATAACTATAAATCAGGTTTACATGTGTTCCTCTTTCTTTTATCTCCCTTTCATCTTCCCTTCACAATGAAAGCACCAGGTGCAAACTCAAAGCTAGCCCAGATACTGTACCTTTGTTTCAATCACCCGGGAGCAGAGTGAACTGAAACTACCTGAAGTGAACTCAGTAATTTAACACAATGCACAGCTCTCATATATTTTTCCAAATTCAAAACAAAGGGAACAATGACACCAGGCATAAAGTACATTCTAGCAAAGATCTTCTAATTAATACTTCAGGCTATGCTTCATCAAGAAACACGTCTGCTCCTGAACAATAAAAGAGGAGTGAAGCTAGATCATTGTGAGAGACTGTCATTACCTAAGGCGTGTTACTAGTAATACATTAAAATAAGACTATTTGTTGAGCGTCCATAATTGATTTTCCATCAGGAAAGTCTGGAATCCGGTGGATATAAAATATCCTTATGATTTTGGACACGCTGCATCTTTTTAAACATTTTTGATTAATGCATGTGCATGTATGCATGTACACATGTGGAGGTCATAGAACTATTTTGTGGGGTCAGTTCTCTCCTTCCACATTTACACCATAACAAGATCAAACTCAGGTTGTCAGGCTTTTGCGGCCACGGCCTTTACCCACTGAGCTATGTCCCACCAACCCCACACTGCAGGGAGCTTTATCTGTCATCCATAAAATGGGAATAATAATGCTGATGCTGACTCAACTTCACATATGTGGCTCACAGGAGATAGATCATGTGCTAAAACAAGGTATTTGGCACACCAAAACATTTTTATCATTTGCACAAGATTTGTAAAAAATTTTTTGTTTAACTTGGTGAAAAAATTATTGTATCAGTTCAATAAAACAATATATTGTGTAGGTTTGGCTTTTCTTTCCTTGTAGAAAAGTGCTTCAAAGAATATATTTTCTTGATTACAAATAAATCAGATAAAATGCAAATATTATTTATTAAAATGTGCAGTGTTCTCTGTGGAATAAAATGTTTTCATGAAAATGTGAGTAAATCAGTCCACTTTCTTTGTTGTTTGGTAATTATATTGAAGAATAGCATAATACTGAAAAGCATACTAACTGCACTGTTTGAAAACTCCCTGTAAGCAACCTTACAGGCCTGCCTCCTCACGTCTGGGAGTAACTGAGTCTAGCAAGAAGCACGTAACTGTTTTTTTGTCAGTTTTTATACTTTAAGGAACTGGAATCATAAAGAATAGTGTGTGTGTGTGTGTGTGTGTGTGTGTGTGATGTTCACTTAACTTTGTGTTGTGCCATTCACATGTTTGTACACAGTTACAGGATGATTCTCCTTGTTGTGCGAATATGCCATGTTTTGTTTATTCTATCTACTGTGGATAGGCATTTGGCTGGTTTCCCTGAGGGTACTATTGCCAGTGGGGCTCCTATGAGCATCGCAGCACTGCTGGTGCTTAACATATGTTCATGTCTGTTGATCATAAGGCCTGCATATGCTCAGTTCGGCAGACACTGCCAAACAGCCTTCCAGCCAATTAACACGCCTTCCAACAAGGTCTGTTTGTCCCTGGGGTTCTGCTTTTCCTCGGCACCTGCCATCTTCCTTTCCCACTATTTCAGTCACTCACTCTTACTCTTTTTAGTTACATCACATTGCAGGAGGGTTTCCTGCATGCCCACAATGACTCAAGAGGATGAATAAATTGGTCACTCATTATTGGTCATTTGTGTATTCTGTCTTGTGCAATATCTTATCAAGGTTTTACTCACTTTCCCCTCTGGCTGCATTCATCTTAACAATTTGTAAAAATTGTGTAGGTCTTGTGCAAGCAACCACTTATTCCATGGATGGAGGAGGAGCTCCAGGGGCCCCACCCCCAGCAGAAGATCTCTTGGCAGCTGATGGCACTAAGAGGGGGAGAGTCATTTTTCTTTGGGGACGTGGCCAATGATAGGGGGTTATCCATGTCCCAAGGGATGGCCCCACATCCATGTACATATGGTCATCATTAATTGGGCTCAGGAAGTTATCAATAATAGAAATAATTAAAGACAAAGGAGGACATGAGTCTGGCAGGAGTTGGAATGAGGTAGTGAGGCGTGGATATGATCAAAAGTCATTGTACACATGTATGAAAATTTAAAAGAATAAATAAAACCCATCATTTAAATAATTTGAAAAAATTATTCCTGGAGCTTTGAAAGCCTCTTCAAGAACCCACTAGCTTCCCATTCATGTCAAAGTTCTGCCATTTGGGCAACAAAAATTTTTACTGTAAATTATCAACATCTATCATCTTTCTTTTGTACTTTGTGCTCTTCAAATAAATGGCTCTTTGCCGAGTTCACAGCTTTGAAGATCCGGATAGTTGGAAGTCTATAGCCACACTCAGAAGCATGGAGAGGAAAACTGTGCTCAGTGGTTAAGTAAATGCAGTAAGCAGGAGCTCACTATGCAGTGACCACGGAGAGGTGCGTCATCAGCTCCACCATCAGCTCCAATCGGTCATGTCAGGTTTTTCTTTTTAAATTTGAAACGATGGGTCTGTTTGTTTCTCTTTGTTGTTGATTTGACTTCAATAATGTCTGGAGCAATGAGAGTCTCGTTTTACAACCTTCCTCCACAAAAGGCAAAGAGGTGATGCAGATTGTCATTTGCGATTTATTATTTTGCCTGCATACGTATGCTGGTGAAAGCTGGCATCTCTGACTCCGTTTTCATCTTTTGACATTTTTGGCCAATATTAAAGTAGGACAATTGCCCTTCAGTGTGTTAGGTTTCCTTTCCAAATGACCAATACTCATTTTAAAGACATATTTTCTATTTATTCTTTCACAGTCTCATAAAAACACATATAGTACTTTGACCATGTCAATGCTCCCTCTCACTCTCTTACCCCTCTCCCACTCCTGCTGAACTCCTCTGAAGCATTTGTCTAATTACTCTTTATCAATAAAAACTTGGGAGTCGGGCCGGGCGTTGGTGGCGCACGCCTTTAATCCCAGCACTCGGGAGGCAGAGGCAGGCGGATCTCTGTGAGTTCAAGGCCAGCCTGGGCTACCAAGTGAGCTCCAGGAAAGGCGCAAAACTACACAGAGAAACCCTGTCTCGAAAAACCAAAAACAAACAAACAAACAAACAAACAAAAAAAACAAAAAAAATCTTAGGAGTCAGATATGGGGTAAGAACCCGAGTGATCAGAGAATCAGCATAGAAGCGACCAGCGACCTACTCCCTCTCTCCTTCCTCAATCCAAAAGGCTTGAGAATCTTTCTGAACCCCTCCTGCTACTTCCTAGGTCTCTCTATATGTCCTCGGACCTCCAAAACCTCTATGGCAAATTTTAATCAGCTAGTAGCTAGCTCCGCCCTCTGATTCAAGATAAACTTTATTGGCAGTCTCAGGAGTGTCAGTCTACTATGCTCTCCCTGTACCTTTCATATCACATGAGTAAATGTCAAATATTCTTGAACATCAGGCAGAAGCATCCTCATAAATTTCCCATGGCCCACTGAAGCTGTTTTGCCTTAAGGATAGACTTAGAAGATGTGATAAATTCTAGTTTTTTTTTTTCCTGTCCCAATGTAAAGCAGCCAAGGAAGGCATGTATTCCAGCATTTAGAATTGATTCATAGTATTTTTGGCTAATAAAAACACACTTAAGTGATGACGATCAGTTTTTCTTCCTTCCTTCCTTCCTTCCTTCCTTCCTTCCTTCCTTCCTTCCTTCCTTCCTTCCTTCCGTCCTTCCTTTCTTTCTTTTCTCCCTTTCTTTCTTTCTCTTTCTTCATTTTTTTCTTTTTTACAGTAAATGGGAATCATCCCTTGAGAACTTTCCCATAGGGCCTGTTTAAAGATGCAAATCTGAGTTATAGACATATATTACAGCCATTCTCCTAATAACCTTTTAGATTTCCCTTAAGTGTCTATAAAATTATAGACCATCATTGATTGTTTTTGCTCCTTATCATGACATATGGATAGAAACAAACATTAGGATTGACAATTTAAAAGATGTGCTGGATTGTGAGGGGTGTTAAACAATGAATCACTGAAGGAGACCAACCATACTAGAGTGTTAAGAAATTTAACAGAGTGAAGTAATTAAATGCATTTGGTGTTTAAATACATTTAAAAAGTATAGCTCCTGATTATTTTCTGGAGAATAAACTTTAAGTGGACCTCTGAAGGTCTCCTTCCAGTCAGCACCTGCTTCCATTCATTTAAGAACAGAGAAGGCTCTATGGCAGCTTGGAAGGGTGTTGGGAGTTTGGGTGAAGACTTGTTGCATTGTTGATGAAAACAGGTATTTTTGAGGGTTTTCTAACATCTTCTTTATAAGAAATGGACTCTTTTGAATATGTCTTATTCTTTGGCATCACTCGAGACATGTGACATTGATCTAATTTAAAATGTGACATTCAATAAAGGCTCCATTTCCATATGTCTTCAATTCAAAGTCCATCTCCAGAGTTTGGCTTGTGGTGGCTAGATCCCCAACATCCACATTACCCTTCCGTTCCTGAAGACCCCAGTCTACTGAGATCGGTGATACCTCTTACTCGTGGGTTCCCTTCTTCTGAGATAAGAATTCTCATGTATATCTCACTGACAGTAAGAAGTGTGATTGAAGAAAAAACAGAGTGGGGATGTGGCACACATGCTTTTAATGACTTTCGTGTTCTTCTGGTACTTGGCTAGTTTATTAAAGTTCTCTTTTAATCTGTACATTTCTCATGCCTTTAATTGTGATGACTTGCACATAGAACATAATGAATTGGGAAGAACAGATTGTGCTTGTGCAAGTCACGTTGCAGTGCTTATAGGTGGAATTTAGTCCTTGTATCTAGAGTCTGACTGATTGGGTGTTCCCTGCCTAGGTTAATTGGCAGCTACGAGTCACGGAGTTTTCTTGTGCCTGTGACTTCTTATACATAAAATGCAGATAAACTTCCATCTCCCTCATAGGCCATTTTGAGCAGCTAGGTTAATACACGTAAAATAGAATTTTACTTGATATATTGTGAGAATTTGGCATGAACTTTCCCCAAAGTTACATTTGTTCTTTGTAGTTATTCGAGAGATCTGGGCAGAAATTTGCTTGATTCTCATATGAATCCTGTACAGAGTTCATGATTTATGTTCTTATAAAAAGGGGCAGAATTAAGGGAGGGATCAGGGGTAGAATTAAGAATGACATTTGCACAGATCCAGTCTTTAAAATAAAAGCTTCATCATTACTCTGACTTTATTGTCATCAAGGAAGGAATTTAAAAGATATATAAATTTGAAATTATCTTGCTCTGAGGGAGAATCACAAAGGTCTTGAAGCACTGGGGACTCACATAGCCTGAACTTGTCTCATGTCTTTGTGTCTTAGTCGATGGGGAAACAGAAGTAATGGTGTAGATTACTCAGGGGGTGTAGTAGGACAGGCCCATAGGGGTGAGGAAATTGGCTCAGATAGGTTGCCAAGGCATGCACATAACCTCCTCCTTATGAGCCAACCTGGAGTCTGCCTGAGGGCCTAGCAACATGTGCTGTCAGAGTTCCTGGTCACTGTCAAGAGTTCCTGATTGATGTCAGAGTTCCTGATTTATGCCAAGCCAATGAGGGACGACCACACAATGCCACCAGATTGCAACACAGACTGGGTGCTAGGAGGAGGGTATATAAGGCCTTCCCCATTATTAAATAAAGGAGTTCCTTATTTGCCTTCAACTGACTCCTGGTGTCTGTGCCTTGACACTGCCCCTTCTCACCCCCTCCCCTCAGGGAGCCATTAGGATCCAGCAACAAGGAGGGAGTCCAGGTCCCCTTGGATGTGGACATGATTACCGGTAGGAAGACAGGCTGTGTTCTAGTTACATTATGGTTGCTGTGACACAGCATTCTGAACAAAAGTAACAGGGGAGGAAAGGGCTCATTTGTTTTACACTTCCAAGTCACAATCCGTCATCGAAGGAAGTCAGGGCAGGAAATAAAGCAGAAACCGGAGGTAGTAACCATGGGGGAATGTTGATCTCTAGTTTGCTCACAGGTTCATGGTTAGCTAGCTTTCTTACACAGTCTAGGACCACCTTCCTACAGATGGTGCTGTCCACAGGGGGATGGACCCTCCCTCATCAATTATCAATCAGGACAACAACCCACAGACATGGGCACAGACCACTGTGGTGTAGATCATTCCTCAATTGAGGTTCGGGCTTCTCAGGTGACTCTAGTTTGTTTCAAGTTGGCAATAAAAATTGACCAGCACAGATTTTGTTTGATTTGAGGTTACTTTGTGACCTAAGTCTACTTACTCTCAAGAATGATGGTAGGCTGGGAATGTAGATCATCGTCAAAGCACTCACTTTGAATGTACAAAGCCCTGGGTTGGAACCCCATAATCACCCAACACAAAATCAAAAATGATGAAGTCCAGCTAGTCTTTAAAATTTTATTCCTGAGGCACAGGGCAGAGAAAAGGCCAGTTAGCTAGTCTTTCTCTGTCCTGCCTGCCAGCTCCCAAATAACCACATAGAAACTTCTTATTAATTAAGAAAGCTCAGCCGATAGCTTAGACTTGTTTTCAGCTAGCCCTTATAACTTAAATTAGCCCATTTCTATTAATCTATGGGTGTATCCTCTTTTCTCCACCTTCTTCTTCCCAGGGTTCTCTCTGCCTCCAAAATCCTGCCTAGCTATTGGCTATTCAGCTTTTTGTTAAACCAATCAGAGTGACACATATTCACAGTGTACAAAAAGACTATTCCACAACAGGCCAGTGTCTCTACACATCAATTTATGCTTCTGAGTTTCTATTACCATAGTCTTCTCTTTCTGTCTTTAACATGTCCTTCCTGAACCTGATGCCTGACCTGGGGTTTTACATTTATCATGTGTTCATTAAGTAACAGCTGGATGAAAGAACAAAGGAACTTTGTTTGATTGCCTGCTAGCATGTAGATACCCAAATTTAAAATATATTGTGAGATTAAAAGTCAATTTAGCTATGGTAGCTATTGATTAAAATTAGATAAATATTAGCTGGTAATATAGTTGGCTTTGCTTTGTTTTTAAATAAAAGTTCTCCCAATTAACATTAGAAGTTTTACTTCTCTAAGGGATCTGAATCCCGTTTGCTTTTATTGCTGTAAAACCTTTTTAAAAAGCAAAATGACCTGGACAATGGTGGCGCATGCCTTTAATCCCAGGACTCAGGAGGCAGAGGCAGGTGGATCTCTGTGAGTTCGAGGCCAGCCGGGGCTACAGAAGTGAGTTCCAGGACAGGGTCCAAAGCTACACAGAGAAACCGTGCCTCGAAAAAACAAAAAAAAAAAAAAAAAAAAAGCAAAATGAAATATAATAAGATAAAACAAAAGCCATCACATTGATGTTGGGCAAAGCAAAAGCAAATTAACAGAAGGAAAAGAGTCCTAGAGAAGGCACAAGAATCAGAGACCCACTTGTTCACAAACTCAGGAGTTCTATAAAAATACTAAACTGAAAGCTATAATACATATGCAGAAGACCTTGTACAGACCCCTGCAGGCTGTGTGCTCAGCGCTTCAGTCTCTGTGAGTTCATAATGAGCTTTGCTCAGTTGATTTAGAATGACTTCTTCTGGCATCCTCCACTCCCTCTGGCTCTTATATTCTTTCCACCTCCTTTCCTGTGGGGTTCCTTGAGCTCTGAGAGGAGAGATTCAATGGAGACATCCCATTTAGAGCTGTGTGTTCCAAGCTCTCTCTCTCTCTCTCTCTCTCTCTCTCTCTCTCTCTCTCTGTGTGTGTTAAATGTCTGGCTGTGGGTCTCTGTATTTGTTTCTATTTGCAGCAGGCAGAAGCATCTCTGATGATGGCTGAATAAGGCACAGACCTATAAGTATATTGCTGTAAAATGTAGTACCTCTTACCACGATGTTTAATTTACTCATTATGCTTATTATCGACTGTCTGACCACTCGCTAGTACAGTTCTATTTCCTTGAAGCTGAGGGTCTTTGCTTGTTCACTAACCAATCTCAGGATCCTATGACATCTGTGAATGTTTGTTTAACAGCTATTCTTTTAAATGATAATGGCTTCCTCTCTGAGCAAGGCAGTATAAATAGTGTTTTATATAGGAATAAATAATGAATGAAATTTTAGTGACTATAGATGAATATTTGTGTATTTATTGGTACAAAGGGTTTAGATAGTTAATATATAATGCTATTAATACTTAGTAAATATTAAAAATGTAAATAAACACACATGGTCCCCAACTTAATGATGATTTGATTTTATGATGACTGAAACTAACACGTTGGATAAAAATAATTAATTAAATATTTAATTTTGATAATTTGTGATAAGCAATACTGTTTTTGTGGTCCTGGGCACACTGAAACTCCCAGTAATTTGCATGAGATATTGAACACTTAACAAATTTCTTATTTATGATGGGTTTATCAGTCTGTGCCAGTTAAGGGACACCTGGCTGTCTCATGTGTTTACCTATTTACTTGTCCATCCATCCATCCATCCATCCATCCATCCATCCATCCATCCATCCATTAATCATCTATTTGTCTACCTAGCTATCATCTATCTATCATCTATCTATCTATCTATCTATCTATCTATCTATCTATCTATCTATCTATCTATC
>CABHPQ010168357.1:7753-50597 GCA_902168405.1 Peromyscus aztecus | reverse complement strand
CACAGGGTTTCTCTGTGTAGCTTTGCGCCTTTCCTGGAGCTCACTTGGTAGCCCAGGCTGGCCTCGAACTCACAGAGATCCGCCTGGCTCTACCTCCCAAGTGCTGGGATTAAAGGCATGCGCCACCAACGCCCGGCTCCGGCAGGTATTTTGAAGTAGCCGCTGCATGTGAAGGACTATGGCATCTGCACTACCACTCCCACCGTGGCACACACAACGTGTACCACAAGTACTGGGACCTGACCAAGGCTGGCACCGTCACACAGTGCTATCGCGACGTGGGTCCCCGGCACTGTGCTGGTGAGCCCTCCTCCATCAGAATGCTGAAGGTGGAAGAGACAGCAGCGGACAACTGCGGACAGATAGCTATCAAGTTCCATGACTCCAAGATCAAGTTCCCATTGCCCCACCCTGGGATGCTTCACCACCGAGAGGCCCCATACCTTCTTCTAGACCCGGAGATCCACTGAATGAAACTCCAGAGTCAAAAAGAAAAAAAAAAAAAAAAAACCATGTGACCCCTCTAAAGCTAAGGTAGGTAAAGAACTAAATGAACTATGCTTGTGAATAAGGCAGGTAGTCTGGCCAAAGTGGTGGCATTACATTAGGACTTGGAATGTAAACTGTGACTTGCTGTTTACAGTCAGATTCTTATTTGTCTAGCGATAAACTGAAGTGAAAGATCTCACATATGAATGCTCACCTCGGGCCCAGCACTCAATGGTTTTATTTCTTTTTTATAGATAATTCTTAGATAGATCTTACTGTGTTTAAGAGCAGCAGCCTACCCAAGCAGCTAGGATGGCTTGTGTACGCTGCCTTACCACCTCCGCTTAGTCCTGATAACACACTGAGAAATGTTACAGGAAGCTTGGAAGGAAACATGATGTTGAACCCATCAAGACCCATGCATCTTTCCAATGAACAGCTCAGCTTGCATCGCATCAGGATGTTGAGGCTCGTGAATGCCGTTTCAAACAACTCAACACAAACAAAAGAAGCTTATCTGAGTAGCATAAATTTTTGTGAGGAAATCATAGCTTGGAACACAGCTTGATGTAAATATATCATGTTGCCAAGGCTCATCCCCTCTCTTTCCACCTGTGGGCTCTTTTCCCTCAAATGTTTCCTGAATCCATAGGCAGCTTGTTTAATACAGTGACAAAGATGAACCCTTGGAAGCTCTGGTTTTAACTGAACCAAGCAAGAAAAGACCGTGTGCCAACCACGAATTACGATCTCAAGGTCATAGTTTCTGGCGATCTTCATATCAAAATGAAGTAAACTAGGAGCCGAGCTAGTGTTGCCTAGTGATTAGGGAGCCAAGGTGAGAATTTCCAGCCATGGAGACCATGAAAGCACCATGGGAACAGAGTCTCCATTCAGTCTCCATGATGATAAACTAGTTCATGATATATGTAATGAGTATAATTCCAAAATCCCCCTGTTTTGCCCCAGTTTGCAGAAAGATGAATGTATTAGAATGTGGTAAATACAAGAAAAAGAGAGAATTTGGAAACCCGATGCTGCAGTTCCTACCCAGCGCTTCCAAACTCCTTTGAATCCTGTTAGAGCACCAATACAATGAGATGCAGGGTAGCGTAGCCCTCGGGCTCCCTTCCCTTCGAGGGTTGAACTGTAATGGATCCATGTAAGGCTGTCTTTGCTGTCAGGACCCTGCACAGAGCTTGTTTGTCTGCTTGTCTCTAAGTTGACTTGATCTATGTTCCCCCAACCAGGGATATCTCTGCCCCAGAACCCAGGGAGACACTGACCACCAAGCAAGTCAGAACCATCCTGCAAGTGATGAAAGCGCTCAGTTTTGTAGACGGCAAGTAGGAAAGCTGGTAGGTCATTATCCTGACTACACCGACTTCTGCAGAAAAATCAGCAAGCCTCGGTTTCAGAAGGAACCCAGTGTCCACGTATTGATCTTCTGTCCACCTGGGTCACAGGAATACCCGTGTACATTAAGTAAGGGAAGGACTCAAAATTACATTAATTCAAATGGCTAAATCAATATTTAACAACACAGTTAGTGGTAGTTGACCTTAAACGCACCCTTAATCAAACAAAGGTGAGCCGGGCCAGCCTCCAGCATATGCCATTCAGAAATGAATTAATTCGGGAGCGACGCTGAGGAGTCCTGCCAACGCAGGTGCCTGTGCAGCTCACCCCAGCTGCAAGGAGAAGGTCATAGCTGCCCTCTTAACAAAGTCAGCTGGAATTTTCCTCGCGTGGTGCCGGGTCTTCGTCTGTCACCTCTCTCTTTGTCTCTGGACTTCAACGGCCTTGATCTCTGTATGCTTACAAGCCAGAAAAGGATTTCTGCGATGATTTCACCAGCAAATTATTAGTAAATTGTCAGTGATAGCCCCGCACCCTCAAGCGGTGTCTTCATAAACAAGTGTAGATGTTACCCGTCGTCACCCAGCTGGCTGCTCCAGAACATCTTTCACACAGATTTGTACATAAGCATGTCATCTGTACTGTGCTCACATTGGAGATTACTGAGGCTAGTTCAGTTACATTACAGTGAATGCAGAGAGGGAAAAAAAAAAATCGAGGCAATCTCTTCAGGATGTCAGGGAAGCCTTGCAGATGGGGTGCGCTCTCAGGCTCCCAGATGTGAGGCTGTTTGAAATTGCCTCGCTGCCCATAAAATACCTTAAGCTCAGCAGCGTTTTAGTTTTCACGACTAAGGAATTGATGGTAACTCCATGAAAAAGGTCAATGTAAGATTCTATTTCAATAGACTGCAGGGAGCAACAGACTCTGTGGAGTTCACCAAGAGCTCAGGAGAGTTTACAGGATTCGGTGACCTAAACATGCCAGTGCATTTCCTCTGCATCCCAGTTTGGCTGAGAGGACAAACGTGTGATAATGAGAAAGGCCCTCCTGAAAGGCTTCCCTTTGATTTGTTATTGGGTTGTAGCTACTGTTCCTCTGCAGCCTTGCCTCTCTCAGGGCTGTCGGCTGGTTACCATGGTGATGGGGTTCAATGTATCCTAGGAGCTAAATCAGCTCTCCGCCACATCCAAGCTGCTGGCAACAGAACTTCTGAGGATTGGGCAGCAAGTGTTGAGGTTGAATGTAAAAGCAATTGCTTGGAAATCTGATCATACACTTGGAGGGGATGGGAGACAGTCCACAGCAAAAGATCACAGTTTCTTTGTCATCCAGGTATGGAATAAATATCTGATCTCCCAGAGGGCTAACCATGAAAGCTCCAGGCAGGGAGAGAGAACTGGTAATATGGCAGGCTCTTCAGCTAATACACAGACATAAAAGGAAGTTGTTTGTGACTTGACGATAGCCCCGAAAAGCACAGCTTCTGGGAATTCCCTCTGCCCAGGGAATCCCACATACAAACCAGTAGGCCTGCTCTCCTCTTCACACAGCCTCAATCTAAATATTTACCGAGTTCGAGACACCCACACTGCAAATGGAGTAAAGCTATAGTCACAGATGGTGTGATGTTGGGTATGGAAAGTCTTAAGACATTCTCCAATAAAAGCATTACAACTAATAAGTTCCTTGAAAACTCTACAAATGCACAACAGTAAAATTATGAAAACGATCTCCATACACAATTGTACCAAAAGGAAAACTATTTTGAAATAGATGTAATGAAAGAAATAACAACAGAGGTGAGTCTGGGGAGATGGCTCAGTGTTTGTTAAAGTGCTTGTCACACAGCATGAGGATCAATATTGGGATCCCCAAAACCCACATAAGTGCCAAGTAGATATGGTAATTTCATCCTAGGAAGACAGAAAGAGGGAATCCCCACAGGGAACTGGCTAGTGAGAGTCGCCATATCCCACATTGGTGATCTCTGGGCTTGAACAAGTGACTCATCTTCTCTAAATAAGGTGGAAGAGTGAGCAATCAAGGTTGATTCCCAACATCAACCTCCAGCTCCCGTGTGTGCATACCAATACACATGTGTGCCCACACACAGGCAAACATGCCACACAAAAGGGGGGGATGAGAACAACAAGATCATTGAAAGAAACTAAAGGGTGCTACATAGGAGGAATTCCACAGTCATATATCAGAAGGGTTAATGTCAAATTAAATGTCAATTCTCCCAAGTTGATGAGTACTGTGCCCACCAAAATCCTAAGCTGCCTTTTAGGAAGAAATCAGCAAGCTTATCTTAAAAACTATGTGGAAATGCAAGGGACCCAAAAGAGCCTGAGCTAGAGATGCAGTTCAATTGGTAGGATGTTCTCTTACTATGTATGAGGCCCTGGGTTCAGTTCTTACCACAGAAACTGGTACAGTGACAGAAAACTGTAATCTCAGCACTGGAGAGTTAGAGGTAGAAGAATTAGAAGTTCAAGGTTATCCTCGCCTGCATATCAGGTTCAAGGCTAGCCTGGGCAACATGAGACCCTGTTTAAAAAAAAAAAAAGAAGGGACTGGAGAGATGGCTCAGAGGTTAAGAGCATTGGCTGCTCTTCCAGAGGTCCTGAGTTCAATTCCCAGCAGCCACATGGCTCACAACCGTCTATAATGAGATCTGGTGCCCTCTTCTGGTCTGTAGGCATATATGCAGGCAGAACAGTGTATACATAATAAATAAATCTTTTTAAAAAAAAAAAAGAAAGAAAAGAAAAGAAAAAGATTTATACTTTCAAATTACAAATAAACAGTACCAAAACAGCTGCAATAATCAAGGAGGTGTAGTACCAAACACTGACATTAGGACAGACATACAGACGTAACAGAATGACAGCTCAGAAGTAAATTCTTACTTTAGGGTACATCGATATTTGTAAGAGACGCTAAGTCAAATCAACGGGGTAAGTGTAGGCTTTTATTTCTTTTGAGGTAGGGGCGGTATCACTGTGTAGCCCTGACTGGCCTGTAACTGAAGACAAGGAGGCTGGCCTCACACATGCTGCCTGTGCGTGCCTGGCATTAACACTGGGATTAAAGGTGGGCAGCACCACGCCCAGCAAGAACAGCCTTGTCAGTGGATCGTGCTGGATGAAACAGATGTCCATCTTATATTAAAAGTGAATTTGGACCCCTGTTTTAAACCATAGACAAAATTAATCCTAAGTAGTTCAAAGCCTAAACTAAGAATTTAAACTATACATTCTTAGGAGAGAATATTCTCCCCATCTCTCTGAACTGGGCAATGGTTTCTGGGAAGTCATAATGAGAACAGAAGGGGCAGAATAAGAGGAGATAAATTTGTTGTCCAAAGTGGGAACGTTTATGCTTCAAAGGACATCATTAAGAAGTAATCCAAGGAGCTGGAGAGATGGCTCAGAGGTTAGAAGCACTGGCTGTTCTTTCAGAGGTTCTGAGTTCAAATCCCGGCTGTTGCTAAAGTTTGCCTGCCTGGCCCACGGTCAGGATAAATCTCTCTCACCTGCCAGTCCCACAGCCGCTCAGACCCAACCAAGTAAACACAGAGACTTATGTTGCTTACAAACTGTATGGCCATGGCAGGCTTCTTGCTAACTGTTCTTATATCTTAAATTAATTCATTTCTATAAATCTATACCTTGCCACATGGCTCGTGGCTTACCAGCATCTTTACATGCTGCTTGTCCTGGCGGTGGCTGGCAGAGACTCCCTCTGCCTTTCTGTTCTTTTAATTCTCTCTGTTAGTCCCGCCTATACTTCCTGCCTAGCTACTGGCCAATCAGTGTTTTATTAGCAACACATTTGCCATACAGAACATCCCACAGCACCCAGCAACCACATGGTGGCTCACAACCATCTGTAATGAGATCTGGTACCTTCTTCTGGCCTGCAGGGACACATGCAGGCAGAACACTTAATAAACAAATCAAATAAATGTAATAAAAAAAAAGTGATCCAAGGAGCTGGAGAGATGGCTCAGTGGTTAAGAGCACTGGCTGCTCTTCCAGAGGACTGGGGTTCAGTTCCCAGCACCCCATGTGTCTGCTTACAACTGTCTATAAAAGGGATCTGGCACCCTCACACAGACTTGCATGCAGGCAAAAGACCAATGCACACAAAGATAAAAGTAAATCTTAAAAAAAAATTTTTTTTTTAAAGAAAGAAAATGAAACAACAAGCTGGATGTAGTGACATGTGTCTGTAACTCCAGAATTTGGAAGTCTGAAGCAGGAGGATGGCTAGTTTGAGATCAGCCTGAGCTATGTATCAAGAGTCTATCTCAAAAAGGGGGAGCTGGAAATAAGTGAAAAGACAGTCTAGAGATAGAATGGGAGAAAATATTTGCAATCACATGTCTGATAACTTGAATACTGTAAAACTTTCCATGCAGTGTAACACTAAGAAGACAAAAACAGGTGAAAGATGTGAATAGGAATTTCCTCAAAGATATGCAAATACTCAGTAAAGACATAGCAAGAGGCTTGGCATTGTTAGCTATGGGTGGGGGGGCCGGGGGAGGGGGGGCGGAGACAAAAACCACAAGAACAGCTACAATCCAAAACAATAGCAAATTTCACGGATCAAGTTGGGGAAGAGGAGCTTCATACATTGCTAGCAGACCTGAAAAATACTGTAGTCAATTTGGACAACAGTTTGGCAATTTCTTAAAATGCTAACCATGCAGTTAGCATGTGTTCCAGCAGCTCTACTTCTAGCGGAAGTGAATGTGTAAGACCATAAAAAAAATTTTACACGAATGTCCATTGTAGTGTTATGTGCAAGTGCCAAAGAGAAATAGCACAACCGTCTGCCTAATTGATGAACAGATAACCGTAACTTGGCATATCCATATACTAGAATATTACTACATAGGAAAGGAGTGAGTGTTAGCATGCTGCAATATAGGCAAGCCTTAAAGACACTACACTAAATGAGACACTTCTAGTTTGGATCTGGAATATCCCACTGGAAGGTGCCGGAAATGTTTAGTCATTCCAGCGCTTTACGTCCTACGTAATCTGTGCACTGCGTGGTCATGTAATTTGCACGCAATGTGATCACGCAATCTATGCCCACGCATGGTGCAGCTCCATAAGCCCATATGCGCATGTACAGGGGAATCCATAAAAAGCGGGTCACAGACGCCTCCCCCTTCTCCCCCCCCCCCACTCCCTGCACGTGTCTTCCACAGCCCTGATCACATTCTCCTCTGTCCCTCCGTTCTCCTAATAAAACTCTCATAGTGGGTTTTGTCGTGCCTCGTGGCTTTTCTCGAACAGTAACAGCGCCGCTTAATGAATAACATTGCGCCGCCGCATAAAAACCAACAGTATCCCAAAGACGTCATTAAAGTCCAATGGACTTACACTTACTCTTCAGTAACTACAGGGAACAAGATCAACTGGAAAATGCTAGTGATATTAGTTCATCTCAGAGCACGCTAGGCATGCAAAGGGGGGAATTATTAAAGAAAGGTGTTTCTGCTTGTTTTCAACTCAAATATATTCAAATGCCAGAAACCACAAGGACTTCATTTCTGTTCAACAGCTTAGAAATAGTTATTTTCTACCAACTTCTCATTTTTCTTGTACCAGAATAGTGTCCACATTTGGGGCGGGGGGAGTGGTTTGAGACAGGATTTCTTGTGTAGTTTTGGTGCCTGTCCTGGATCTCTCTCTCTGTAGACCAGGCTGGCCTCGAACTCACAAAGATCCACCTGGCTCTGCCTCCTGAGTGCTGGGATTAAAGGCATGTGCCACCACCTTCAGCCTTAGTATCCACATCTTTAAGAAGGGAAACAGTTCCCTCTCTATTGGCCTTTCAACACAAGATAATTGATGCATCATTTGGGAGTGGCTCAAGCTAACTTGCTTAAAGGTGAGTTGTCAGTGGTTTCTTTTGTAGTCATTTCCAAACAACAGCCTAACTCTGAGCAGGCTTTGAATTTCAGAAAGAAACAATTAAACTGAAATCTAAGTTTCTGAATCTAAAGGCTTTTCTGTGTTGTCTTGCTGGGAGCATGAAGGTCCTTGCACCCACATATCTCCTGTGAAACCAAGAATGTTAAGCACGAAGGATTTTCCTTCCAAAGGGAAGGACTTATAACCAGTTTTTCCAGAAGGCTGGGAATTGGAGGTGATTAATAGCCTGGTGATCTGCATTATATGTTGGACCATGCCCTATCAAGCTCCCATAACCAGGACTGAAGGTAGCTTGTAATCTATATAGCCCTTATATTACCTGTACGTCCAAGGGCTCATCCAAGCTCCCACAACCAGGCCCAGAGATACCTAATAGTCTCTATGACCGTTATATAATCTGTATAGCCAGGGGTTCCTCCAAGCTCCCACAACCAGGACCAGAGGTGGCTAATAGCCCAAATGACCTCTATGCTGTATGTATGACTGAGACCAGACCAGCTCCTTCTTTAGGCCCTTAAGCTAGTACAGGTAGGCTATTTCTAGAACTCATCTTCTTGGAAGAAATGACATGTACTTTGAATTAAATTTCAATGTAATTATTGCCTCTGTGCACCAGGAATTGTGTTACATACACTAAGAAACATTTTCCAAATTATATTGTGTTTAAATATGCTGGCAATAAATCACCTGGCATCAGACGCTCTATAGGTTTGATCCAGCCTGGCAGACTAAGTCAGGCTGTACTGAGGCTTTCATTCTCACCTCTTCGTGGATCACGTCTCTGTGATATCTGCAGGGACCCCTTATTGACTAAATGAACTCTCATCTCACATCAGGAATCACAGGCTTGAATTCTTACAAGGTCCAAGCAAGGTCCCTGGAAAGGGGAGCTTGTGGAGTCTAAAAAAAAATAGGGAGCATGCCCTGTATATGAAAGGGGAGGCCACTACTGGTCACAGCAGACAGTTACCCTGCAGAAGTGTCAGCCCAGAGCCATCAATTTAGTTTATAAGCTACCAATTCAGATATTTAAGTAAGAAACTTAACATTTAAAGAATGACAAATATTTTAAAGTACAAAAATGCCAAAATCAGCTACCTTTATTTTGCGTCTCTTGTATACACACACCACTGTGCTAGAAATAATTCATATATCTATATCAATGCTAGATCTTTCCTCTTCTTTTTTGGGTTTTTTTTTTTTTTTTTTTTGAGACAGGGTTTCTCTGTGTAGCACTGGCTGTCCTGGAACTCACTTTGTAGACCAAAATGGCCTTGAACTCACAGAGATCTGCCTGCCACTACCTCTCGAGTGCTGGGATTAAAGGCATGTAGCACCACATCCTGCTTATTTTAGATCTTATTTTTAACATATGTATCCAGTACATATATGAAAACATATATTGTCATAAAAGTTCAAATAACATAGCTTTTAGTTTTTTACTCAGATTCTAAAAGAATTGTTGGAAGATAAAAAGATTAAAACAAAATAGAGACTGATAAGCAGGAAAATGTCTATCATAGCATTAGTATTCATAATTAATAATTGTGGAAATGCCAAAATAGTTGTGATTAATTGCATTTTATAAATCATAACTTGGAACATAGAGAAACCATTGAATGTTATGATTCAAGAATATAACGCATTGCTGAATGAATAAAATCAGATACATAAACACAATTTGTTCTCAATTACATGAACAGTTATATATTTGTGTGTTGGGGATAATATGTGAGCAAGGGTATGCACACAGGTCAGAGAAGGATGTCAAGTGTCTCTCTACTGTATTCTCTTGAGACAGGGTCTCTCCCTGAAACTGGAAGTTGTTATAGAATATTATTTCAAGGTGTGTTACTTTTGTTTATGTTGCATTTGTTTAACTCTGTGAAGCTGTGTTACTGTGCCTATCTAAAACACCTGATAGTCTACTAAAGAACTGAACAGGCAATAGCAAGGCAGGAAAAAGGATACGCAGGGCTGGCAGGCAGAGAGGATAAATAGATGGAGAAACCTAGGAGGAGAGAAATCAAAGAAGTAACCAGAGAAGGAAGAGGACATCGGGGACGAGCCACCCAGCTACACAGCAAGCCACAGAGTAAGAATAATACTTACAGAAGTAAGAGAACAAGAAAAGCTCAGAGGCCAAAGGTAGACAGGATAATTTAAGGAAATTAAAGATAATTAAAGGAAATTAAGGTTAAGGAAACCTAGCAAGAAACAAGCCAAGCTAAGGCCTGGCATTCATAATTAAGAATGAGCGTCTGTGAGTGACTTATTTGGGAGCTGAGTGTCAGGCCCCCAAAAGAGTGAAAAATCAACAAGAACAGAGGTAGGCTGGTGGCAAGCAAGCCCTAGGGATCCTCCTGCCTCTGTCTCCCACTGCACTGGAGCAACAAGCATCTGGCTTTTTAATGTGAATGCTAGGGGTTTTGAATTTAGGTTCTCACATGTGCATAGCAAACACTCTTACCCGCTGAGTCATCTCCCCAGTTCCAATTACATGTTTTTTAAAAAGTAGATGGAAGTTATACTAAATGTTGAAACATAGTCAAGGGTTACTTATTGTAACCTTTTCCTAATTTATTTCCAGATTTCTTACAACTACAAAAACTAAAATTCAAAGACTAACACGTTATTTATCATGCTGGTAATGACGTCTAAAATAATCAGAAATTATCATACTCATAATTTCACATTTATTAATAGACCTGGCTAACAGGCAGTTGAAGAACTCACAAGGGTAATATGGTCATGTAAGTCATACACATAGACCATAACCAGCATGTGAATTACATATTTTTCCTTTATTACAATTATATCAGTAACATAGTAACCCCTACTAGGAACTTTTGTAAGGGAGGCCTTGGTCACTGGGAGTGGAAGTAGAAATGAGTTCATGCAAAATGAAAAACAGAATTTTACTAGAAAAACAGATCAAGGTCAGCAGGCCTCCAGAACCTTCTGCATATAGAGTATTTTACAAACAAGACCCAGCATTTGCCAAATAAACAGCCACCTCTGAAAGTCTGGTTATCCATTAAAAAAAAAAAAAAAAAAAAAAAAACCACCATGAGTGGCTATGTATAATCCAGAGAGTTACCATTTCACTTAACCAAAAAGTACCACTGTGATATTCTAAACACAACTAAAAGTTAATAGCATCAAGGGACTTCAGCTTCTGCTAATGCGGCAACATTAAGGCTAGTAGAGATTTTCCATAAAAAGCCATATAATATTGTTTGCTTTGTAGGCCATATGGTCTCAGTATAACTACTCAGTTTTTTAACCACAGAAAGAGGCTTTTTGGGAAAAGGAAGAGCATGATTAGAAAGGGTGGGGGTGGGACAAGGGAAGTAAGGGGTATGTGAGGATATGATCAAAATACAATGTGTACCTGAATGAAAGTGTTGTAAGAAAATGCATTATTATATATGAGTAATATGTGCTAATAACATTTTTAAACCCTCAAAATATCTTTATGCATGTATGCAACAATTATTACATATGAGGTTGTTTATATAACACAAAAAATAAAGCAAACAAACAAAAAATCCCATGACTAATTCAAATAAATGACTTTATTTGAGATATTACTTATGCTAAAAAAATAAATAAGATGGACATTGCTGTATACTTATCATGCTGTATCTGCAGTAACAGGAGAGAGGCATCATGAATTTTATATGTGCACGCACTTACTTCTGAGCACATTGCAGCCTCATAGGCTTCCTAATTTACTGAAAACATTTTACTTCAATCTGTGTGCCACCATAGCATTCACTTTCAAATCATGAATGCAAACAGGAACTTTTTCTTCAGTGCCAAGCTCTGTAGTTGAATCGTATAATACCGTTCCCAACAAGGTCACCTAGTTCTTTCTTTCTTTTTTTTTTTTTTTTTTAAGTAGAAGGGAAGTCCCACTAACTTTCATTCCACAGATGGGAAGAAAGCTGGGTGACAGCTAGAATGAATGGATTTCTATTTGCAGCACATGATGACACTTAGAAAATATTAATTTAACAAAGCCATTGGCAAAATTCTTCTGCTAATGGAGCCAATAATATAGAAGCTGTTGACTGACTTTTCTATGGGTACCATTAAAAATACTTGCAATTGAGAAAGACCAAGATCAGTTCAGATGACTCATTTGATCTGAGCAAATTTTTCCTCCTTGGAACAATGACATCATAGCTGCACACACCTTTGGGTACAGCCTCCCAAAGCCACCAACTAGCAGGTCTCTGATTGTCTCTTGGCAGGTGAGACCTTCTGGTTTTCTAGTGGTCAGTGGTACCACTATGGCTCCTTGTGGCGTTTGCCACCCAGACAATATTAAGTTGCTTAAGAAAAGGTTAGTCTTTAGTTTTTGTTACACTTAAACTCCCATTACCTGGAGCTCCTTGATGACTCGAGAGTCTGCTGCACAATTGCTCATGGCATTATCAGGACATCACATGTAGATCTGTAGCATAAAATGGACAGCAAACAAACTCCCTGTCCAAGACCATCCAGAATGCTCACCAAATGCACTTCCTGTCTTTCCAGCACCAGTTCCATGAACACCTACTTCATAATTTCCTGCTGACCAACAGACTGGTCATTCCATGATGTCCCAGTTGAATCGCTGGTCACTGCCTGGCTTACTCGTTATTAAGTCAAAGGTGCAACAGTCCCAGAATCTTCTCCCACCAGCACCCAAAATAGCAAGCAACTACTCCTTTGCTATCACAAATAAGCAAGGACACTGCACTTTTACCAGAGCATTTGGCATGCTTCTCTCAAAGGGGAAACATAAGATACATTGTTAAGCTATTTGCATATTCCATATACCATTGGACAAGACCACAGAAGCATCTGGAAACACAAAATGGAGGCCTACTTAATGCTTTTGATCCGAAAGCTAAAATGATAAAACGAAAAGAGAAATGTGTGGTAAATACTAAATTTGATAGTATTGCTGAGAGGTTAGGTCTAAAACAGGCTCATTTTGAGGAAATAAGCACACATTCTCCCAAACTTAATAAGACTGCGAAGTCCCTATGCAGATCAAGAGCTGTACAAGAACCATTCTAGTTTGCATGCAGTTCCTCTTTCTGCCTCGGCTTTACAGCTGCAAAGTCAAACCCTTTCTAGTCTTCCTTCTTAGGTGGTGACCACACAACATAGTTCTAAGTCAATGCTCTCTACACTGGCTAGTTTTGTGTGTCAACTTGACACAGGCTAGAGTCATCAGAGAGGAAGGAGCCTCAGTTGAGGAAATGCCTCCATGAGATCGAGCCATGAGGCATTTTCTCAATTAGTGATCAAATAGGGGAGGGCCCAGCCCATGGTGGATGGTGCATCCCTGGGCTGGTGGTCCTAGGTTCTTTAAGAAGGTGGGCTAAGCAAACCAGGGGAAGCAAGCCAGTAAGCGGCACTCTCCATGGTCTCTGCATTAGCTCCTGCCTCCAGGTTTCTGCCCTGTTTGAGTTCCTGTCCTGACTTCCTTCAATGATGAACAGCGATGTGGAAGTGTAAGCCAAATAAACCCTTTCCTCCTCAGCTTGCTTTTGGGTCATGGGGTTTCATCACAGCAACAGAAACCCTAACTAAGACACCCTCCAAACTGACTTGGCTGGGTGGAGCCCTTTAGAAAGCTTTCATGAGGGCTGAAGAGGTGGCTCAGCAGTTAAGAGCTCATACAGCTCTTGCAGAGGACTGGGATTCTGTTCCCAGCATCCTTGTCAGGCTACTCACAACCACCTACAACTTCAATTCCAGGGGATCCAATGCCCTCTTCTGGCCTCCTTAGGTACCACATGAATGTACACAAACATACATCTACATACAGAACTGTAAATAAATAAATCTGAAAAGATTTTAAAGGTTTTCAACAAGGCCAAGTGGCAAGCCCCTAGAGTTCTTGGTCTTTGGTGTCTGTCTTAGTTAGGGTTTCTATTGCTGTGAAGAGAGACACCATGACCACAGCAACTCTTATAAAGGAAAAACATTTAGTTGGAGTGGTTTACAGTTTCAGAGATTTAATCCATTATCATTATGATGCAACATGGTGATGTGCAGGCAGACATGGTACTGGAGCAGGAGTTGAGAGTCTACATCTTGACTCACAGGTAACAGGAAGTGGTCTGAACCACTGGGTGTGGCTTGAGCCTATATGAGACCTCAAAGCCTGCTTCCACAGTGACATACTTCCTCTATCAAGGCCACACCTACTCCAACAAAACCACACTTCCTAATAGTGCCACTCCCTTTGGGGGCCATTTTCTTTCAAACCACCACAGTTCCGCAACCCCCTTTCTTCTTACAGCTAATGACATCTGAAGGTATGACCAGCCATGAAGAATGAGGGAGTGTAGCTGTAAAGACACCTGAGTCCTCAATGGCACCATTGACTCACCTCCTCAGCCTGCTTCTCTTGGACCATTGCTGGTATACAAACCATAAAGAAAACAGCCCTTTTATATTCAGAAGGGCGCAGCAGATCCTGTTTCTGTCTGCTGTGAAGCAGCTTTGCTGACTGAAATATGCCCCCAATCATTTTCAGCCAACATTTCCTTCCACTGTGCTGCCAAACCGCTCTCATTCCAGAGACGCAACTAACTCTTTCTTAGTCGGAACCAGGATGACTTTGTCAGAGCTACATGGGTCATTTGAATGAAATATTTAGAAATACACACCAACAAGTGTTCTTAATACACTCACTCTCTTTTTGGTATTGACTATTTTCTCCGGGCTGCCTGCTGTCCCAATCCATGTAGGTCAGCATCACCTTACTGAAAAGTCCTTGGGAATACCGAAATCTGCTTTTCCTGAGGACGTTTACAGTGCTTGATGGGAAGCAGCCTGCACCTGCCTTTGCTTTCATAGGATCAGAAGCTGTCTGAAATGCCTTCTGGAAGCTTTCTCTTTTCAATGTTCTTCAACGCTCTAAAAATTTTCTCTGGTTCCAAGTTGAAAAGTATTATTTCTTTCTTTTCTTCATGGTTTTATGTAAGTTGAATCTCATGTCCTCTGTTAAAACTTCTTAAAGTTTATGGGCAAGACACCAGCTTTCAAATACAAGGCAGAACCACCTGAGTTAGTTACAGAAAGGAAGGAAGAAAGGAAGAAAGAAAGAAAGAAAGAAAGAAAGAAAGAAAGAAAGAAAGAAAGATTGATTGATTGATTTCAATCTCCCCAAAAGAACTTTTTGCTTGCCTTAAAGGTGTTTTTAAGTGAAATGAGCACAAGTCACTCTGAATTGCTCATGGACTATGTTACTTTGTTCCCTAAGATGAACTTTTAAGAAGCATCTTGTGGTTTATGTATTTGTAAGCAAAATAAAGATGGTATGAAGCATTTTCTGTGAGAGCAATTTGCATTCCATTTTCCTTGCTTAGGCAAATGTTACGAACACAGCTGAGCTCGGGCACTGAAGAAAGAAGTACCATCAGGCCTGAGAACCAGAGTATATCAGGTTTGTAACTTCTAAACCACTTAGCTGGCCTAGACTGACCTGTGGCGATCCCCTTGATAATTTTTTCACTGACATTCATCTTTCTTCCCCAACTAGACTGGGTTTCTCGGGGGCAGGAAGTGTGCCCTTTATCCATCATTTTGTCTCTTTAATGCATGGTAAGTTCCTGGGCACAGAGTTGGAACAGAATTGAATCTGAATGATTGACTGACACCTCACAACTTGATAGCTATTTTTGGAGAATAAACCCTTCCAGTAATAGGAAGGAGAGAAGGAGAGCGTGTCCTTGATTTCCGGTATTTGTAGGTACACATTTAATAAGACAACCTCTCAAGGGCATTTCTCTCCACTTGGAAAATATCTGGCACCTGTTTGGAGAATCCAAATTTGACCTGAAGGGAAAATGCTAATAAGTTCTCTCAGATTCACGTTGTGGTTTTTTCCTGGACCTATTATGCTTGCCATTAAAAACAAAACTACCTCACACTTTTACAATTGGCACCTGTGCATTGAATCAGCCCACCCCTCACCTTGACTCCACAGCCTCGCTGTTAACCCCCACGCTTGGTCCGCTGCTGTGACTGTTTGCGCCGAATGCCCCAAGCTCTACAGTCCCCGACAATTCAGGTTTCCTGGACTCTACTTCATTGTGCTTTTTATTCAGTTTGAAAATGTCTCCCACATACTTCATCATCTGTCATTTTCCCAAATGGGATATGAGCTCATCCACTATTCAACCTCCTTCATATTTCAGTTTCTTAGGGCTTTTCTATGTAAAATGTTGAGGGATACTTCAAACAACTTGGAAAAAGAAAACACCGTGTTTTACAGGGCAAATGTGCCTGAAAGTGCTAGCTCCTCCCATGCTCTCGTTTAATTATCACGACAACCCATATTGCTACCCCCTTTTAGAAGGAGGGCAACATGCTGAATGGTAGCTGTGACTGGGGCTTATACATAAAAGATGCTCAAATGGCTTGATTTGCCTGGGATGAACTTGTCTTAGTCAATGTTCTATTGCTGTGAAGAGACACCAGTTTGTGTCCCCTCAGTTTGTGTTTTCTTTATTGTTTCCATTTTAATTTTCAAGTCTTGAACTTTTTCCTTCACCTGTTTGATTGCTTTTTCTGGGTTTTCACAGCTTTCTTTAAGGGATTTATTGATATTTTTTCCAATTTTTTTCTTTGTCTTTTCCTTGATTTCTTTAAGGGAATTTCTCATTTCCTCTTTAAATGTTTCTATCATCTTCATAAAGTTATTTTTAAAGTTGTTTTCTTCTGCTTCTTCTATGTTGGGTTGCTCAGGTCTTGCTGTTGTAGAGTCATTAAGTTCTGGTGGTGCCATATTGCTCTTTATGTTGTTGAATGTATTCTTACACTGTCAACTACTCATCTCTTCCTCCAATCAGTGCAGGCAGTGTCAGTGCCTCCAGGGGTCACTGATGCCCTGGTGAATGGTTGCATTTGGGGGACAAAGTAGCGTTTGTAGATTACAGGGTCTGGTGGGTCATGGTGATGGAGCTGGAGTGGTCTGCCAGCAGAAGCCCTGCCTTTAGGCCAGCTAGTGGGGCTGTGATGGGGAGGGGGTCACTGAGTCTTATGTCTTAAGGAGCTGGAAGAGCTACAGGAAGCTCTCCATTGGAGAGTTGAGTGACATTGTGAGCAATGGGGAATCCCTCACAGACTGTGCAGTAAGGAGAAATCAAAGAGCCTAGGGCTGCAGTAGTGTTGCGTTAACTATGCCACTGTGGAGGAGATAGGTGCAGCCTTGAATTCTGTGCCACTCAGGGTAGATGGAAGGGATGTACAGACAAAAAGGGCTGTGTCCAGGGAAGATTCTCCAACCCAGCATTGCCTCAGCTGTGTGTGTGTGTGTGTGTGTGTGTGTGTGTGTGTGTGTGTGTGTGTACACTTATCAAGGGTAAGAAAGTGACATCACACTGTTTTCCTTTGGGGTGATATATTACTTTGAATACACACACACACACACACACACACACACACACACACACATCCTTGATTGGTGTCATTAAAGATGATACTGAAGAGCATCATTTACTTATGAGAGTTAGTCCTGAAATATTGGTGTCAATTTCAATATATTGCTTATCCAATTTCAAATAATTTATAGGAAAAATCTTTCAAGTCTGGAAATGTTGTGGCCTGGATATTCTAACATTTACTTTTTTAAAAATTATCTTGATCACAGTACATAGTAATTATTTTTCTCATGCTACATTAAAAGTGGCAGTTTAAAATGTTGGACAGGAAGATGATATTTAATGAAGGGCATCTTTCCTCACACTGACATGGATGTTAAATCTTTTTCTTTCTTTCTTTTTTTTTGGATTCTAATATGGTCTAATTACTCTAATTTAAAATTCTGGATGTGCATGTTTTATTCATGACTTCCTGCATGATTGGGAAAGTTTGTGCAGCTCTTCTGAAGCCCTAACTTTGGAAATAAAACAAATAATGAAGCTATCACATTTTCCAAATGCTCAGACAGACGAGACTTTTGAAAGATGGGATAATTGTGAATCAAGGCCTAATCAGCTGCTATGAAATGAGTTTTTAATTGTAACATTTCCTCTGATATGCTGGAGTCCATCAAGGTTAAGAGTGACCTCATAGAAGCTCCATCTCAAAGGGTAGAGATGTTTTTCTTTGGGATGATGTATCACATTCAGTATTCAGAAGCTAAGTTGTTCTGCCTAGGAAAATACTCCTCAGAAACGTTTTGCACCCACCCTACATCCCATGTAAGAAATACAAAGTGCCACTTGTTTTTCCTTCCACCACAATGTATTGTTTATGCAATGGAATGCTGACCTCTGAATCAAAATATTCGCCTGACATGTCCAGTGGAAAAAAGTCCACACTGTCTAAAGTTGTTTACAAATGTTTAAAGACAATATCAAAGGGGTTGATGTTCAAAGCATCGGTCGTTAGATTGCAGAATTCTGGACTAAAACAACCAGTTTTGTTTCAAGTGGCTGAAGATAATAGAGATTTTCTAAACTGGGGAAGAGCTTGCATGGGGCCTTGTGAGATGTCAGTGTGTGATTCTGATTGATGTCAAGTTCAAACAGATTTCCTTTTAGTAAGAATGAAGGAGACATGGTATAGACTGCTGCCCGAACCTCCTGCCTCAAATGTAGACTCGCATGTACGTTGTCTAATTTCCGATAGCTAAATAAGACAAGAAGAACTGTTACACTACAGCACCAAAACAAGGTAAGAACACTTTTTATTGCAACTCTATTGCCACCGTCTTTCCTTTGAATAAGAGAAATCAAGCAAAGTCTGTGTTCTGCTTAGAAACGAGCATTCGCGTTACGGCCTCAGCAGAAGTTCTCTCTAAAATGGCTTTAAACCGATTCTAGCCAGATTTTTAAACACAAACACGGCTAAAGAGATGGCCCAGTGGGAGATGTATTTGCCCCACAAGTCTGAAGACCTCAGTTTGAATCCCCAAAATCCACATAAGACTGGACCTGCTAGCATGCTTCTGTAATCCAAGAGCTTCTATCGCAAGATGGGAACAGAGTCTGGAGACGCCAGGGATGCCCATAGGTGACCTAGCCTGGCGTACTCAAAAGTGAAGAAGAGACTCTGCCTCAAATAAGTCGGATGTTGAGGACTAATACTCTGTGTTGACCTCTTACCAACACCAAAGACATCATGTTATATATGTGTACTGAAACACACGCACACACCCTGCACACCCTCCATACACACCAAAAGAAAATTTTTTTTGAAACTCGAACTTTCTGGTTCCTTAAAATACATGTGAGGATGTGCATTGTATGTGCACTCGAACACAGAAGTAAGCACAGGGGTGTGAAACACGGTTCTGTCTCTGTGCCAGGTTTCCCTCTGTGGGACCCCAAACTGGGTGTCACCTGTGGGACAGGTGCCACTAAAAGGCTGCCCTGGAGGACTGGATTTGCACGAGGTCTGGTTGCACACGTGTGCCGATCTGTGCCACTTCATCAGCCTATGGGTTATCTTCCCTGCTCACATCGGAGTGGTCTTGACTTCTAGTCGAGAAGCATGGGATGGTGCCTCCCTCGTGCCCCTCGGTCGTGTGCTTAGATTCAGCTCGTAGAAAGATCACCCAAGCCTTATAGGGCATTCCCAAGGCAGAGCCAGCGCCTTGGTGATTTAGCCCTTGAAAACAGCTATCTATGAGACTGATATCTCTTCCACAGGAGATTAAATGACAGAAGAGCCAGTAGACTTACTAGAGATAAAAATAATAATGGCTGGCGATTACTGAACAATTTTTGAACTGCCAGAGCCAAAGCTAAATGCTGCCTGAGCGTTTTAACCTGTCCTATAACCATAGGCAGCTAGATGAGGACACTACCGTTATTAACCCCACGTTTACAAATGTGGGAATCACGGCTTGGTGTGGTTATTTAACTTGAGAAGTATCATAAGCTTCATTGATTGAGTCGAGACTTAAACGCTAAGGATTGGGACGATGGCTCTGGGTATGGGTGCTTGCTGCACAAACATGAGAAGCTAAGTTCAGATCTCTAGCATCCACATAGGAAGCCATGTGTAGCTCCAATTCTGAGGGGTATGACTCCCTCTTCTGGCCTACAAGGGTCCAGGCATGCACATGGTGCACATACATACATGCAGGCAAAACATCCATAAAGTAAAAATTAAAATTAAAAACAGAAAATACCATAATTCCTTCCCTGGTACACACACACATCCGCGCGCGCACACACACACACACACACACACACACACACACACACACACACATGCACACACACACATGCACATATGCACACATCCATATACTCATGCACACACATATACACACACACACATATGCACACACACACATATGCACACACACATACACACATGTATACACCACTGCCCTGGTTTCATTTCCATTGCTATGATAAAATACCCAGACCAAAAACAATTTCAGGGAGAAAAGGTTTACTCAGCTTACAATTTCAAGTTCCAGTCCATCATTGCCGAGAAGCTAAGGCGGGAACTCAAGGCCACTGGTTACATCACATCCAAGAGCAGAGAGAAGAAAGGCATGCATGAAGAATGCTTCACTAGCTTTTCACCTGTGCATAGTTCAGGGACCAGCCATTACAACAGTACCACCCCCAATGGGCTGGGTCTTGCCACCTCAACTAACTAAGACTGTTCCTCACAGACATGCCCACAGACTAGCCCAGTGCAGACAACCCGACAACTCTCACTGATATTCTTCCCCTAGTGACTCTAAGTTGTGTTAAGTTGACAATTAAATCTATGGGGTGGGGGGCAGGAAGAAACTTAAACTCTAAAGCCCACATTCTCAGACACACATTTAAACCATGTGGACCCAACTAAATCACAACTAGAACATACAAACCCCCCGGGGGTTGACATGCGAACTTCTAAAACAATACCACCTCACTGGGACAAAAATAAATCAGGAATGATATCACTGGTTTGTCATGACACCAAGCCCAGGATGGGTCCTGAGTGACCTGTGTAGGTCGTCCTTAGTGCCCCTAAAACCACCAAAGCTGGCTGTTTATGTTACAGTTGCTAATTTAATGCGAGACCTTAATTTCTAACCACAAGGGATGAAGATTGATCTAAAACCTGACTGATGCCTTTTGCATTCCATTATTATTTGCCATGCACTGAAGCCGAGTTCATGTCAGAATTTCTATGACAGACACTGAAAACACAGGTAGGCGTTGATAAGGATAGTGTAAAGCCAGTAGCAATAATAGAATTAAAGACTAAGGATAGTGTAAAGCCAGTAGCAATAATAGAATTAAAGACTGTAGTTAAGCCATATTGACCACCTATGCAATTTTACAGATGTTGCTAAATGTACTGTACACACAGATATACATATGTATACAACACTGAGCTAATGGGGTGGGTCACAATTACAAACGTGCCAACAGAAGGCATCTCCTGCAAAAGACTGATTATGCTCACTCTGTCGCAATGCAGGTACGTGTACTGTCCTGCTCTAAGAAAAACTGTAAGACTCACATGCCATCAGCTCTAACTTTCGTCAGCCTGTCAAAGATTCCTTTGCCACAAACACTGAATACGGCAGCATTTTAAACTGATAAAAAAAAAAAAAAATCTGTGCCCTGCTGAAGTACACCTAGTAAAAGATGAGAAAAATCCATATTAAAATGGAGACCAGCCGGGTGGTGGCGGCACACGCCTTTAATCCCAGCACTCGGGAGGCAGAGCCAGGTGGATCTCTGTGAGTTCGAGACCAGCCTGAGCTACAGAATGAGTTCCAGGAAAGGCACAAAGCTACCAGAGAAACCCTGTCTTGAAAAACCAAAATAATAATAATAATAATAATAATAATAATAATAATAATAGAGACCATTTGACATAACTAAAACATAATTGCATGACTGAATCAAAAACCTCTCAGTCCATGCACTCCATAAAATACACATTGGAGACTATTGCTTCTTGACACACTGGCTGAGTCTCATTAGTCAATAAACATTTACTAAGTACTCCCTATGAGCAAGGGACAAGCACAGACACAGGGAAACACCAAATTCAGACAGGTTCCCTATTCTCAAGGCAATGTCTAGAGGATTACCCATCATTAAATATTACTGCATCTGCTCTCAACATTAAGCTCAACTGTTTGCTAATCCATCTAGATTTCTGCAAAAAGAAGGAAGGGCTGCTCCCTCTTTGGCCATCAGAAAAATGCAAATCAGAGCTGTCTTGAGATTACTCCCATCAGAATAGCTATGGTCAACAACAACAACAACAAAAGAATCCTGTTATTCACAGGATAAGGACTAGAGCTAACAATCACTGTGCTAAGCAAAATAAGCCATACTCAGAAAGACAACGTCTTTTGTCTTCTCTCCTCAGAGGAATTTAGAAGAAAAAAAAGACATGGAGGCCATTAGCAAAGGGGCTATGGAGGACTAGGAACGGGACAGCAAGAGAGGAGCAGGCTGAGAATGAGGAATGCAGAGGGGGTGAAATACAAGTACCGTATATACGTGTGTGAAGATGACATGCTGAATGAAACCCACCGTCTTGTATGATACACAGTAAAGAGTAAGACACAATAAAATAGAGGTTTCCAGATGATTTCTTTTCATGTGCAAAAAATTGGGAGGGGCTCAGCGGTTAAGAGCACCGGCTGCTCTTCCAGAGGACCTGGGTTCCATTCTCAGCACCCACATGGTGGCTCATAGCTGCCTGTAACTCCAGTTTCAGGGGATCCAAAGTCTTCTACCAGACACATACGTGGTGCACAGACATACATGCAGGCAAAACTTCAGTCTGAGATCTCTGAAGACCGCACTAGTTCTCACGATGTTTCAGATCTCCCTTTCACTTCCTGTGCATCTCCTTTCCACTTCGGACGACAGAGAAGCAGCTCACACATTTCCTGTTTCCACTATTTGCTCTATCATGGGCTAGGGAAAGAAGACTGACACGATCACTGTTTGGATCATTTTAAACGCTGATTAAAGAACACAGTGTCATCATGTGCAGCAAAAGACAAGAGCCTGGTGTGTGTGAGACCAGCTGGGGTTGGAGGGAGACTTCTTAGCCTGCACTAGACCTAGTGGGCATGAAGTTCCCCCTTGCCTCTGTGGCCCTCTCCTCCCCTTTCACTATAATACAGAGCACTCCGTTTAGTCCAGCATTTCTGTTGCTACGACAGAATATGACAGGCTAGGTAACATATCATGACCGTGGCTCATGACTCTGAAAAGCAGGAAGCGCACGAATTGAGGGGCTGTGTTTGAGGAAGAAAAAAATTATGCAGATAGACTTTCATGAAAAGTTGACATGCAAAATCCCATTCGATGATACATACGTTGCCTGGTGATGCCTCTCCAGAAAAGGCTGTTGCGACCATTGGGAAAACACCACTGTCAGACAGAGGCTGACTGCTCCATCAAGTGGGTAACTAGTAATGGGCCTTGGAAGGTTGTGCCTGGCCGCTGGTTGCTTCCTAGCCCACCAGCTTTTGCTAGATGCTTCCGTTGCCATGAATTGAGTGGCTCCACCATCCTTTCAGGTGGTTAGTCAGAGTAAGGAGAAAATAACTCACATGGGGAGAAGCAGACTGGAAGGCAAAGCTCCAGAAGGAAACAAAAAAAGCCATAGTCTGAAGAAGCTCCAAGATGAGCACAGTAGAGGACATTTCTTATAAGGAGAAAGTGACCATCGTGGTTTGTATGTAGCATGCCACCACTCACAGGAACATGTGCTTGAACATTTGGTCCCCGGCTAGCTCCGCTGTTTGTGGTGGCTGTGGAACCTTCAAGAAATAAAGGCTAACTGGTGACAGTGACAGTGAGGCATTGGGGGAGCGGGGGCAGGTGGTGAGAATTATACTCCGGCCACACTTCCTGCCTCTCTGCTTCTTGACTGCCCACTCAAAGTAACCAGTTGCCACATTCTATGGTTCAGCCACACATTATCACACCCTCCTCTCCATGACGGACTTCATCGTCTGCCCTGTGACTCAGAATAAATCCCTCCTGCCTCAAGTGGCTTCCTGTCAGCTCACAGCAGTGAGAAAATAAATACAACTCGACGTTTCCTCCTTCTTTTTACTCAGCAGTCCTCCAGTCCCTGCAAGAGTACAAAAGAAATTAACAAAGATGCACCCAATCTTTGGAGGGCCTGTGCCCAGGGATATAGTACATGTAGTGCTGGGGGACCCTGACTTCTCATGGGGTCTTTGGGTTCCTTCTCTGAGTTCCATCCTGCCCTGAGGCACCGCTACCCTGAGGTGGCAAGGAGCTGGGAGCACAATCTGCAGGAAGTTTTATATTTCGATAATAAACTTGAGAGATGGCAAATATATAAAAGATAAAAAATGGAGACGGAGAAAGCAGAAGTACAGATGAACGCCCGTGCCTTGCTCCACCTCCCCACACTCCAGAGGGTATTGGCAAACGTGAAAACATCAAATCACTCGAACGCTCCCTGAGCTGGAAAGAAAAAAGTGCAATCAGCCATTCGGTAGCTGGGGCACAGTTTAGATGCAATCCACAGGGTCATTTAAGCTTCTAAACTTTCCCCGAGGTCTGGCCTGCTTGCTTCTGTCTTTGAAAGTGCATTTTCCCTAGTAAATCTCCTCACTTTGCTTACTGTTGTCTGTTTGTCTGTGAAATTCCTCATCCAGGGACAGAAATAGTGGGTGCCCACACGACCCCAGGAGCTGCTGGTACCAGTTGAACCAGCCGCGAGGATACATCAGCTGCAGACTGAACTCTGTGATGCAAGGGTTCCGATCACTTCCTGCTGCAGGGATCCAGAGCCTGGTTTCCAGCCATTTAATAGAACAGGAAGGAAAGTTTCATCATTCTTCTGGGGCAGAGGCTACAGTACTCGATAGCAGGAGCTTTAAGAAGGTAGATCATCCTCCAGCTCCCTGAAAAGATTTCTGGGACCGCAAATCTCAGTAGAGTTGAGGCAGGAGAGAAGGGAAGAGAGTGAGATCTGGGGGGCCTTACACAGAAACTGAGAAATTAGCCTGTAAGAAAAATGGGTTGGCAAAGAGGAAGGCTGCAAACGCCCCCAGCAAAGGCCAACTAAGTAAGACTGGCTGGCGCCGCTGGCGTGGGTACAGAGGTTCTCCAGATTGACTGAAGTGACCTGTGACTCGTGATAAACTGGACCTATCTGAGCAAGTCCATATTACACAATGATGCAAACAGCCTATGGTACAGGATCTACGTTGTACGGCATCATTATCATTTGAACGTCTAAGCGTCTCCTGATCTGCTCACTCCCCACCTCTTGAAAACATACTCTTTTTTTAAATATTATTTTATTATTTATTTATGTGTATGTGCGTGAGTACGCAAGTGGCAGAAGAGGGGCGTCAGATCCCCTAGAGCTGCAGTTACAGATGGTTCTGAACGGCCCTGTGTGGGTGCTGGGAACTCAACCTGGGCCCTCTGGAAGAACAGCCAGTGCGCTCAAGTGCTGAGCCCTCCCTCTACCCCTTCTAGTGGGTAGCTGTTCCAGCTTTGACCTGGAAGTACTACCCCGAGTGAGGCTTCCGGTAACTGCCACACCTACCTATGATGAGCCCCTGAGGCCGGGCAAAGCCGGGAGCGCTTAAGACCCAAGATCTGGATGTGCCAGGTCTCTTGGTTCCTGATGATCCTGGATTCTGGATGGCAGACTGAGCAGAGTTCTCCAGAGAATCCTGCTGGACTACACCTCACCTCTCCCAGATCCTGCAACCAACCCCTTTACTGACTGTAAGTTACCCCAAAATAAACCTCCTTTTTAACTACATGGAGTTGCCTTGATAATCCCCATAATAACCCCTAAAACTGCATTATTTCTTAATAAGATTCTTTGACTTTGCTTACTTTAAAAAATATATCACAAACCCATCACATGCTTTAACTTTTTTGTATTTAAACAGAGAAAAAATGCACAATAATCCATACTAAAGTATTTTTAAAGTCAACTAAAAGATTGTTTCCACCCCAAATCCACCTCTTTATTCAGATGAGTGAATGAAATTGCCTGAAGTGCAGAAGAGTATTGATTTTAGAACAATAATTAAAATTTAATAGAGTTAATCAGTTTCACATAGAACTATAAATTTCATCCAAAGACAAGATAAATTGTTGAATAAGAATATCTGCCTGCTCATCTACTCGAAATTTTAAATTTTGAATTTCATTTTCTGGCAGTGTTATTCATCTTTACTGAGAAAAAATATCCATATTCTCTCAAGTGCTGGACACTTTGAAATGAAGAGGGGAAAAAAGGAATCATTTGGTTCTTTACAGGGGTCAAATTATACATCAAGCCAAGCATGAAGTCCCTTCACCGGATGCATTTCATAAGTTAAATGGCTCGTTCAAGATTATGCTGACAATAGAGTCTTCAGTCTTTGTTATAATATAGTCTATGACCTCACTAATAAGGATAATAATGTATCATCAAAAAATGCTGTTAATTGAAAACTGTAAGTCTAATTAACCAGGAACGTGACCATGCAGAGCACATTATTAATAGAATGAAAAGATCGCATTACACTAACTGCTACCAAGAAAAGACTACAAGGACAGTCCACCAACTCAAAGGCTCGTCACATCCGCTTCGGCAAAAGCCACGGATGGCATTTTCCTTTCATTAAACTGTAGGCTTCACAGCAAAATGACTTGAAACTCAAAGAAGAAAGTCAAGCTGGACTTAAAAGATGGGTCATAGGGCAGCTACAAGGGATCTGATCTATAAAGGGTCCCTCAACACAGTTGAAACACATCAGAAATATGGTGCCAATTAACTCATGTTCCCATACGAAACTTTACATACATAATGAGTAAAGTGGAATCTGGCCTCACTCCCAATGAATTAAACAGTTGCCCTCCAATAAAAATATAAATACTCTGTCCTACAACGCGCCTCCCCATTGACAATCTTGTGATGGAGACACGCATGATTGGACTTGGGGCCACTACAATCCTTTACCTCCAGTCTGGAAACAACCTGCTAATGGCCACCTGAAGTTGGCAGTTACAGCCAAGTGAGATGTCAACTCTAGAAGAACATACGGTTCAGGATATTCTATGGGGAAAGATGGTTCTATCATCTGAATTTAAATTCTATGCCTCCCAAGAAGTCAATTGTATAGCAAACCCTTTTTAACCCTAACAAACTTCACTATAGGAAAATGGAATGCACTTCACCAATTTTAACTGAGTATCAGAATAGCATACTGACAGCACACTAAAATCCTCCTTCTCCCAGCAACTAGGACCTAATTCAACAAAATGGATGCAGTAGAAATGGGTGAAATATATACACGTAGAATTTAGTTAAAATCAAGAAAACAACATCTCCACGAAATCACAATGACAACTAAGTAATACACTCAGAGAACTTTGGGAATGCCCATGGGGTATTGAGAATAGGGCCTCAGAGATCTAATAAGATCACTATCAAACCACCACAAAAGTCAGGGTGTGTAGATATGCACTACTTGTTTGAAAATACTTCTTCCTACATACCCTCAGTTGTGGCTGGGGAAGAAATAGTCCCACAAGACACAGAACCCAGTCCTGGCCTGTGTGGAGTTTAGACATCATGATCAAATAAGCTGTGAGAAACAGGCCTCATACCCTGTGGCTGAGCTGACAAGGGCTTGGACACAACAACACCTACAGTGCTTCTCTTCATTGAGACATCTGTATCTAACTTTGATTCTATTAAATTAGAAGACAAAAGTTAACACAAAGAAACCAAAGAACTCATACAAAAATCAATCCAACTATCCTTCGTTCTCTATCATTAAGTAATACTTGAATAAAATTCTAGTATTTGCTGGGGAATATTCTTTTAAGGTGGGTTACTTTTGTTTATGTTGCATTTGTTTAACTCTGCGAAGCTGTGTTACTTTACCCGTCTAGAATACCTGATGGTCTAATAAAGAGCTGAACGGCCAATAGTGAGGCAGGAGAAAGGATAGGCGGGGCTGGTGGGCAGAGAGAATAAATAGAAGGAGAAATCTGAGAGGAGAGATCTAGGAATGAGAGAAGGAGGAGGACAGATAGGGTCCCAGCACTGAGACAGGGGAGTGAAGGTGGGGTACCACCTCTAACCAAAAAGTTATTTGCAATTGATACCTGCTGGCAAAAGGCAAATCAGTTTTCTTCTATGGAGTACTACTGGGTATATAAACCACACTCCAGGGCAGGCCTCAGGCCCAATAGTTGACCAACACAAAACAAAATTAAATTCATGGGTTTGGATTGTTGGGGGTCTTTGGGGGGAGTATTTCATTTTGTTTTGTTTTGGCATTTTTTTCTTACTGATTATTTTGATTTTCATTTTTGGGTTTTTGTGGTGTTTTTTTAAGAGGACGAAAAAATAAAGTTGAATAGGTAGGGAGATGGGGAAGATCTGGAAAGAGTTGGGAGAGGGAAAAACATCATCAAAACATATTGTATGAAACATAATAATAATTAAAAATGATAATAATGATGATGATAAGAAGGCAAATAAAAAATTATGAAGAAGTCTTAACATATATATAAAGATACCACAAAAATATGCAAGGACGGGAGAGAGGGGTCAATGGATAAACCGTTTGCCACACAAGCATGAGGAACAGAGTTCAGATCCCTAGCACCCAGGTCAAACCATGTGCAGTGGCTTGCATCCATAATCCCAGCACATCTACAGTGAATTAGGCAACAAAGACAGAAGAATCCCTAAGCGTTCACAGCCCAGGCAGCCTGATAAACAAAACTTTGTCTCAAACAAGGTAGAAGGTGATGATTGACACAGAGATTGTTCTCTGACCTCTGCACGTGCACCATGGTACGTGCATGTCCACATGCACACACAACAAGAAGATAATTACCCTTGGTATATATCCAAGGGATTCTGTATCCTATTAAAGAGATACTTGTTCAGCCATATTCATTGACACTATTCACAACAGCTAAGAAATGGAAACAACCTAAATACCCTTCAACTGATGAATGGATAATAGAAATAGGGTACATACTCACAATGCAACTCAATTCAGCTGTAAAGAAAAAGGAAATCATGAAATTTGCATATAAATGGATGGAACTAGAAAATGTTATACTGAGGTAACTCAGACCCAGAAAAGCAAGCATTACCTGTTCTCTTATCTATGGATCCTAGCCCCAAATCTTTAGATTTGAGTATATAACCTGAAGTAACCAGAGAAGCCAGGAAAGTAAAAGGGGAACATTGTGGATGGGTATAGAAAGGTGGAGAGCCAGACACAGGTGCTATGATGCAGTGGGGGGAGGGGGGCTTTAACTGCAAAGGGGATTTTAACTGGGGAGTAGAGAGAGAGGGCAATACAGAGGGAGAGGAAGGAGGAAAGATAAATAACATTAGGGATGTTTGTAAAAGTCATAGGAAAACATTATAAGCTTACTTGAAAATATATATATATAAAATACAAATAAATGCATGTCTCTATGTATATGTAGTTTAGATGGAGTTATACTAGTATGATAATACTCCCCACAAAAGCCATAGACTGTCAAACAAAACCCCATTACCAGTCATAGGAAATCTCCCTTTGAGTTTTTTGGTCAGGGGCCTCCAAGAGACCTCCAAAGCAATGTATACTATTGCCACTGTCCTTGCTTGCCTCTCGGAACTTGAAGGCAAGACCCTCTTCTGAAGACACTACGTTCTTAGGACTCAGGACTTGGAAAAATCGAGCTGAAACAGACCTAGAAGCCTCCCTGAGGACTGCTCATATACTATCCAAAGGTGATATGCCAGCTACTAAGGGAGAAAAGCAATCAATAATCCTACCCAACTGTAAAGCCTATAAACCACAACAATGGCCAGTCTGGTGAGCTATTCCCAATGGTGCAATCATGGCACTTTTAACTTATGAGTAACCAACAACTGTCTAATTGGACTTAAGGACTTAGGAGGAGGAAATGTATGCCTGGTACCAGAAACCTAGCCAATCACCTAAGCCTACGAGGCCATCGACCCTAAAGAACCTACTCCTGCCATTTCTCAAGCCAGTGTCCTAACTGTATTCTAAATACTTATTCTTATACCTACAGATAAATGTAGCTCTCAGTCTTCACCAAAGGTGCTTCTTTCTGTAGTAGATGGAGACAACACAGATTCACAACTGGACAATATGCAAAGAATAAGTGACCATGGGATACCATCCCTAATGAATAGAGCTACAGAATAGCCCCTACACCTAAAGCTCAGAGAACACCACAGAAGGGGGGGGTGCAAAGTTTGTATGACCCAAGGGACCAGGGCACCTGTGGCTATAGAGTGCCTTCTAGGCAAGACAGGGAAGCTGTACCCATGAGATTCAAACAATACAGCTGCCTAAACAAGACCCACATCATGAGAACGCCAGTTGACATGCCACTGTGAATGTGGCAACTTTCATAAGGTCCAACCCCTGGATAAACAGCTACATGCAGTGAATGGCTGCTGAGAGACGGATAACCAATTTTCCCCACGGATGAGCCACCAATATTATCAGATCCTAGGTCAGCACTAAACACATGTATATGTGAGTAACACTAACTGGACTCAGAGGGTTATAGATAGATGATACGTAGGTAGGTAAATACATACATACATAATGAATATGTACACATGCACATATCTATATGTAATAATAAAGAAGAAGAGATAAAATTTGAGGAGTAGGGTAGGGACATGGGAGGAGTTGGAGGAAGGAGAGAGAGGAGTAGAATTTGATGTGAAACAGTACTAATGTATGAAATTCTCAAAAAAAATATGATCTAAATAAAAAGATAACAGAGTACTACATAAAATTAAGAAAGACGTGAGATCTCAGGTTGAAATTCTGGCTGATTGCCAGGAAAGATCAATTTCTTTTAAAAGTCCATACCCGAGCACACCGTTAATAAAGCAAGATGGCTCCACCCTCCCAATTAACTCGAATGCTCTAGCACATGGCCACTCTGGTGAAAATGCTTCTTTTGAAGTCATAGCTCTTACTGAACTGCTACTACAAAAACCACCTCCATCTTGGGAGGGAGGGAAGGAATGGGAACACGGCCCTGATCGTAAATTTTCTGTGTTTTTTCAGTAAGAAAAGGCTTTACCAAGAAAATAACCAGCAGCTTGAGAGCACACATCTTAGAATATAACATCAGGGAAAAAAATAAATCAGTAGCAGAAGTTAATGGTGTATTTCCACACTCATACAAGGAAATAACTGTGACGAGGCTGACATTATAAAGTGAAGACAAAATAACACATTTCAGATTCAGAAGGGCTCAAAAGAGAAATTTTTACTATTGACAGACCTTCATTAGTGGTGCTATTGCCAGCAAAAAGAAGAAACTTAGAAAAGAAATGGGAATCAACTGACCAAGAAATTGATAAACTCTATCTGGAAATTAACTGTATTGACTCTTAAAATAACATAAGTTTGTGTTAGGACTTAAATTTTACCCGATAGTCCTATACAGTACTGGCATCTAGTGGCCTGTAGAGACTATGAGACTTCAGGCTGCCCATAAGGGGCTGGGACTAATTAATAATTTTGGAGTTTAGAGGGGAGCTTACTTGTATTGGACTAATTAGAATTTAATGTAAAAATAATGGAAGATGTGAAGAGGGAACACTACCACTGGAAGAAACAGACTGACATGAGATGCAGAAAGAAAGAAAAAACACACTTTGGACAATGTATGCGGATGTCTTCCACATGTACTCAGGATGCCATCTGGTAATGAGCAATTTCACAGTTGTGATTAAAAGGAGGTTCTGGATAAATTAGAATGTTATATTGAGTTGCTATATCAAGCCTTTTGAGTATTTTATTCAACTTTCAATAGAACCTAATGTGTTGATATTCCCAGTAAAGAATGCCAAGCTCTTCTAACTACATTCCTGCCAACAGTTTGCTCCTTTGTTTCACTTGCTTGCTTTCCTGCCTTTACACTTCCCTTCTAAGGTACCTGAAAAGCAGTTCACTGCACCTGTCAGTGGAAACCAGGACTTTGTGGGAGTCAGGAAGTTCTTGACCACTGACCGACGTTCCTAGCCTGAAACTCTTTTCTTGTCTAATATCATGAGTCAAGACTGGATCTTTGCAAAGTCTCCTTTTGAGAATGATGTGTAACTCATCAGCATGGTAGATTGCAGTTGTAGAAAAACCTCACCTTTTAAAGCCCAAATATTCCTCATAAAATGCTGAGTGTTAGGACTCAGGATGTAGCTCAGTTGTAATGCTTGCCTAGCATGCGCAAAGCCTTGGGCTCAATCCCCAGCTCTTTGTAAAACTGGGTATGGTGGTGCATGCCTGCAATCAGGAGGCAGAGGCAGGATTGGAAGTTCAGGGTCATCCTTGACTGCACAGTATTTGAGAACAGCCTGGGGTATATGAGACAAAGAAGGGTTGAAGGGAAAATGGAAAGGGAAAGGATGGAGTGAAATAATACACCAAGTTTCTGTCAAAAGCATTGTTCTACAACTTACAATCTAAAACCTTTCTTGTTTTGTCAGCCTTTATCACTGTCTTTGCACCCAGGTCCTCTTGTAGTTCCCAAAGGTCTTAATGTCCAACTGTATCTCGAGTACTCTGCAGTGAGTTCCAATACAATCTCCACTTGCACAGTCATGTGGGATTCAAAGACATGTCCTCCCAGACATGAATGAATACGTTGTGACTGACTCTTCCCTGGCTCCCTCTAGTCTATGAAACAAATTTGAGTATGAGAGGAATGCAAGAGGTTCAGGAGAATGAGAGAGGCGGGTTAAACAGTTTGGGGGTTTCTATTGGTGTGATGAAATATCATGACCAAAAAGCAAGTCGGAGAGGAAAGGGTTTATTCAGCTTACACTTCCATAGCACTGTACATCATTGCAGGAAGTCAGGACAGGAACTCAAATAGAGCAGGATCCTGGAGGCAGGAGCTGATGTAAAGACCATTGAGGGATACTGCTGACTGGCTTGCTTTCCCTGGCTTGCTCAGCTTCCTTTCCTATAGAATGCAGGACCACCAGCCCAGTGATGGATCCACGCACAATGGTCTGGGCCCTCCCCTACTGATCACTAATTTTTTAGAAATGCCTTACAGCTGGATCTAATGGGGGTATCTTCTCAACTGAGACTCCCTCCTTTCTGATAACTCTAGTTTATATGTCAAGTTGACAGAAGAGTAGCCAGAACAGGGGTGTTGGGTGTCATGGTCATACCCAGAGTTTTCCATGTCCTACAGAATAGAGAATATATTTTTAAAGTGCAGAAACAGAAAGAGCTCTTCCAATTTCTTGTGCAAAGTACTGTTAGTTGAGGAGCTCAGGAAGAAAAGGTTTCCCACACCTTGAAGGAAAAGGCTGCAGTTGAAATTTGACTTTTAAATAAGCTCTTCTGTGCAAATTGTATCTGTGCTTTGTTCTAATTGAAAATGAAAAAAAAATCTTCCACTTGGAGAAACATGGTGGTGCTCAGAGCCTATGGCTTCACTCACAAGGTCATTCCAGGAGTACTTGTATGGCTGCAAAAAGTAGAAAAACACAGAGATTTTGTTTATAATGTGAAATTTAGTTCATAAACTTCAATAGTGACTCTTCTGAGAACAGAGAAAAGTCTGTTTTCAATAGAACTAGTCCAGAAAAAAAAAAAAAAAAAGATACCCCGCCATTGCAAGGACTGCCTACTTGCATTTTCTAAACACGGGCTTTGAAGTTTCGAAACTAGGAAAGACGTATCCAGTTCACAACACACCATATTGCAAAAAGATCTGAAACTTTTCCCAGGTTCCTATGGCTGTCCCATAATGAACAAAACAGAACACAGAGGTGTTTCCTATTTTTGTTTCATCGTCCTCCATAATCAATACAATTCTAGCCTTTCTAGTTGTCCGAATAGATATTAGGAGAACCTGGAATCAGCTGAAAAACTTGCTTGTTTTTCACATGTTTAAGAAAATAAAGATGAGAAGTCTTGGATTTGTGTATATTTATCCACATCATTTGGGAGGTGTGCCAGGCACAGCAGATGTCCCCTACAGAGATCAAGCCTTTTATCTTCATGGAAATGTGGCATGGGCCAAAGGACTCTCCTTTGGTACTATTCTACCAGTTGAGTATAGAAACAGTTTCTTAAAAAGGAAACATCAAATGCACCACATTATTGTAGCATTTTTCTCACAGAAAAATAAAAATCATTGAAGACAACTTAAAAAGATCCAAGTAAAGATTTCAAAGGCAAATGTTTATTTAGACATTGTTTTTTGAAACATAACACCTCTAATAAAATAACAGGCTCCAAAAAATGTATCAAGAAAGAAATCATCGTGTTTACAATTTAAATGAAACTTGAGTCTGTGTTTTCAACGTGAGTTCAGTTTCACCGTGATCCCTTTCCAAGCCTTGTTCACCTTGATTTTGTCAGTGAACCCTAGCCTATTCCTTTGATTCAGTACACTGTTCTTTTCAGAGCCCATCAAATATGGTGCTTCATTAATGGCCCCTTTTTAATCAGTCACCAAAAATACCATCTGCAGAGAGCTGTCGCTCCTCACCGCCATCCACCCTGAAGCCTCTGTTTCTCTGGCATGCTCATTGAGCTATTAAATTTGATAAGCATCAGTTGTCAGCAATTCAGTTCTATTAGATAATAATATGAAAAACCTGGTGTGGTTTCATCATAGACACTATGAGAACAACTCAAGGTACCATCTTCCAGGAACTTGCAATTGAGGTATCATCCAGGGCTACAGGGGTCTGATGGCCTTGCTGGAGGAGCTGAAGGACTTGCATCCAAGACGGCCCCTCTATGTGCTAAGCACAATAGTACTAGCTTGCTCTAGGGCTGAGCCCAGAGCCTTGTGCATACTAGGTGAGCTCTCTACCAATGACGTATATTCCCAGCTCCTTGGTTCTGCCTTACTATTCTATTCTGGTTTTGTTTGGGTTTTTTGTTGTTGTTATTGTTGTTGTTACTGTTGTTGTTTTCTTCTTCTTTAGACCTTGAACTTGCAATCCTTCCTTAGTACCCCAAGTGCTAAGATTACAGGATTCTGCCACAATGCCCTGGTGCTGGGTTTTGATGACAGGTTCCATTGCTTTCCATGGGGCTAATTGAGCATGCTCGAAACATGGCAACCATCAAAAGTGACCCAATAAAGCAAGGTTGAAGCCATCGTTTCTTGCCTTTTATTGTACTATCCAGAAATCACATGCTTCCATTTCTACCACATTCTGTTCTTTAGGAAGAAAATCACTAAATTTGGCCTATACTGGGGGAAATTTGGTTCCACCTTTTGAAAAGACAAATGCCAAAGAACTTGTGGACATATTTTTAAATTGCCCCAGGAGAAAGCTTAAATATATATTCATGAAGAGCTGATTAAATGAACTATGAATATTGTCTCCAAAGATTTTTATGTATGGCATATACTTCACTTGGAGCGGGGAGGAGTTACAAGGTATACTCCTAACAAAAAGAAGATTTTAATTTTATGTATGCTTTCTTGATCAACATAACACATGGTAAAGAACAGTTTTTTATTTTAAATTTTAAAAATAGATATGGTTGAAAGATGACCTGTATATTGCTCATTCCCTATGATCTATTGAGGTGAATGTAATTAAGACATCAGTATGTATACATGTAATTATCAATAATGCAGTTGTGTGTATATACTGACAGCAGATGATATCCAGATAACATAAACAGAACAGAACGAAAAGCTGGTCCCTCCTTTGTAAGGGGCACCCACACATGCATTGTATACACACATTCACAAATAAAAAAGAAATGCAGAAATTGTGATATCTAAAAAGAGTCAGAATGATGAGGAAAAACAAGTTTGGGCATTTTTAATCTATAACTTGATCTCCATATGTACACATTTTCATTTTTATAGTCACATTTTTATGCTAAAGAAAGTAAATACAAATTAACATGAAAACAAAAGCAACAAAAAGGAGCAAAAAATATGAAAAACTAGTTTTCAGAAGTCAGTAAGAATATAGTAAGACTTTCTTTGGACTGCCAGCTCCCGAATAATGACATGGAGACTTTTTATTATTTATGAAATCTTGGCCTTAACTTAGGCTTGTTCCCAATTAGTTCTTAAAATTTAAATTAACCTGTTTATATTGATCTTGGCTCATTACCTCTTCTCAGTACCATGCATCCAACTTTCTCTGAGTCTGGCTGGCAAATATCCTGCACCTCAGATTCTTTCCCAGAGTTCCTATCTCTCCCCAGAAGTCCCACCTATCCTCTCCTGCCTAGCTATTGGTCATTCAGCTCTTTAGTAAACCAATCAGAAAGTGGCTTAGGCAAGTGAGAAAAGACATAGACACATCTTCACAGTGTACGAAAAGATTATCCCAACATAAGAATGTTTCACAAAAAGCCTGGCCTCAAACTCGTAGTGATCATCCTGCCTCTGCCTCACAAGCACTGGAATTAAAGACCTGTGCCACTCTGCCTGGCTCAAATACTTTTTACTGTTCAGTTTCACTCACAGAAAAAGAAACATAAAATCAAAACTATGTAGTGACCACTTTTCACTCCATGTGGTAAATACTCTAAAGTCAGATAAGATACAGTTTTAGGACAAACACAGCTTTCAAAGTTGTGAAGACTGAAAATAGAAGCCTGTGGAAGGACATTTGGCAATGACTAACAAAACTAAATGATGTACACACCCTTTGACTCAGTTCCCCTTTTAGAAATTTATCTTCAGATGTATGCAAATAGCATATACCCAGGGTGTGATAAATAATACTAAAAACTTATATTAAGCTAAATGTCCTTTAACAGAAGTAAAATAAATTATGATAAATCTATACCAAACACTATGTTGCAGTGTAAGTTAGTAAGAATATGAATACATATGAGTTCAATGACACATTAAGTATGAAAGTAAGCACAGAACACATTGCACATTATACTTAGACATTAAAAACTGAAAGATGTGCATTTATATCTCCTTATGAATACTGTTGTTCTCAGCATCTGAGGGGAATACATTCCCAAAAGTAACAGAAACTTACCACCAGTAAGATACAGAACTGGAGACTATGGGACAGAGTACAAAGACTCCATTCTGCACATCTGTGTTACTTTTTAGCCCACGTTAATACATTGCTTATTAAACTCAAGTAACATGAGATGATGATGTTGCCCTGTGTTGGGCACCCTGTTTTTTGTTTTCTTTAATTCGTGTTTTGCAGCTGAAGACACTGAGTCCCATATACCGTGAGAACAGCTAAAGTCTCCAGTCAGCGGCAGAGCTGGGCTAGTCCCAAGCAGTATGTGCCAGGTGCTCTGCCATTTGGCAACCAGACAATCAGAACAGTGGTGCTCCTGTTAGGTAACACAAGCGTGGGTGTTCCTTCTCCAGGGGAGTCAGTAACGACCAGGAAAAGAAGCAATCATTTCCAGCGGCACTGTCTGGAGACTCCACAAACCAATATATCCGTCCAGTCCATTAGGATTGCTGTCAGGAGACTCGGGTTCTAACCTGGCTCTGTGCACCACTACTTTTAATTTCTCAAGCCTTCCTGTCTACATATAGGAGATGTACTAAGGAAGTGCCTGTTTCATGTTGAAATCCAAGCCCATTCTGCGACCCAGTACACCGGAAACATCACTATTTCTCCAGTATTTCTGGGTTGACTTTTTCCGCTAAATTCAAATCAAGAGATTTATTTGTGTGCCTTCCCCGAGTAGTAACAGGGCATAGCATCTTCACCTTTGCTCCCTCCAGAGAGAAAATTTCTAATACATTTAAGACAACAGTGGTTCAAGCCAAACTGATAGAGATAGCAAGCTCCAGGCCAGCCACATCTACATAGTAAGACCCTGTCTCAAAGTCAACAGGGCTGTTGACTACCCAATCCTACAACAAGCCTCTTCCCTCACTGTCATATAGTTATACACGCTGCATCCTCAGCCTCCTGCCTGATGGTCACCTCCAAGAGCCTGGTACCTAGCCACCTCTTCATTCATCCAACCAACACATCATAACTCATCTCCAGCGTTTTTATACACTGCCCAGAGTATTTAAAACAAGATAGAAAGTGTCCCATAGCTAGTTAGATGTTAACAGTCTTGAAGGTCATGGAGGACAGACGCCTCCCCTTCATCAGCAGCAATATTTAAAAGTCAGGACTGCAAGTGAAGAACTCAGGTTACTGCTCAAAAGAATAGACTGTAGACGGGTGGTGGTGGTGGCGGCGCACGCCGTTAGTCCCAGCACTCGGGAGGCAGAGGCAGGCGGATCTCTGTGAGTTCGAGGCCAACCTGGGCTACAGAGTGAGTTCCAGGAAAGGCGCAAAGCTACACAGTGGAACCCTGTCTTGGAAAACCAAAAAAAAAAAAAAAAAAAAAAAAAGAACAGACTGTGACTACATGGGGTGGGTGGAATCAGTGGGTGTGGGGTGGGGTGTACAAGAGAGCATATGGAAATTAACCTGATCAAAATATATTTTATACATGTATGAAAATGTCACTAATGAATTCCACTATGCATGATATGTGTTAATTTTAAGAAAAAGAAAATAATAAGATCTCAGTCGGTCTCTTGACCTGGGTAGAAAGAAACACAACATTGATACCGGCCTAAGATTAGTAGGATTGGTATCGGTCTGGAGACTTTCTGTTCAAGAAGACAGGAATACCACCTTCTCTTAACAGCTGGGTGTGGTGGCACACTCTTTTAATCCCAGCAGACACAGAGACAGACTAATCTCTTTGAGGAAGCAGCCTGATTTACACAGTGACTTCAGGCCAGCCAGGCATACAGAGTGAGTCACCGTCGCAAAACAAGGCTGTATTTAAAAATCAGAAAGAAAGAACTCAAGTAGTGTTACAGTAAGGTTTGCTACCAGGGCTTGGGTCAATGTCTGTGGCTCCTGTTACCACTGAAGACTATACACATGCCCCGAGTCTGGGCCAACCCCCATTCCATGTTAGTGTACAAGGGCACTAACATACAAACAGACCAGGGTGGCCTGTGCTGCCACCAGAGGCCATGATCCAGGACCAAGCTTCTGCTGATGGCCATACCTGGGTCCATGATACTGCTGCAGCTGAGGTCTGTGTTGATGTCAGTTGCCCGTATTACCACAGGGGCCCATGGGAAACATGTGTTAAACCATATGTTGAAGTACAAGGCTGTGCTGAGCCGGCCCTGTCCCTCACTGGCTTTGGAAGAGCACCTCACCACCCCCCCCACACACACACACCAGAGAGCTGACCCCACCCCTCACCTGCCCAGGGATGAAGGCACAGGAAAGCTGGCCCCACCCCTTACCATAGAGAGCTGACTCTACCCCTCACCTGAGAAGGGTGGTCCCAGAGGCCAGGACTGACTAACTCAGATACCACCCAGGCTCTGGGTTGGCACTCCCCAACATCTACCCCATCTATGATCTTCCGGAGCTCATGAAGGGACTGGTCCTGTGGAACCATAGCCACAAGATCTCCATGACTCAGGGCAATAGCAGGGTATCAGAGAGGAGTTCCGGTGAGGGTCCAGTATTGATGGTGTAGCAGAAACTAGAGGCCTTCAACATGACCAGCAACACATTATACAATGAACATTTGCAAGTAAAGCTGTTTGGAGAAAAGGATGTACTGTATGATACACAGCAGCTCCCAATGCCCCTGAGACAAATGAAGAGGTGATGGAGAGGTGGGAAAGATGGAGGATCGAAGAGATTTTTTATTTTGTTTTGTTTTAACTTTATTGATTCTTTGTGGATTTAACATCGTGCATTCTGATCCCACTTATCTCCCCCTCCTCTCACATCCACCCTCTGCCCTTGCAACCTGCCCCCCAAAACAAAACCAAATTTAAAAGAAAAACCAAAAACCTGAACAAAACAGAAACAAAAAGAGAGAGAGAAGAATCTTATGGAAGCTGTAGTGTGGCCCACTGAGTCACACAGTTGACCTTCGGTCCGTTCATCTTTACTTGCAAGTGTTCACTGGCCCGAGTCATTGGTCTGGCTAGAGGCCTCTGGGCTCCAAGTGGTTTTTTGGTTTGGTTTCTCGGGGGTTTTGGGTTTTTTGTTTATTTGTTTATTTTCTAATTTTGATTTCTTTTTAAATTTTCCTTTGGAGGGAGAATGCTACAAGGGTATGGAGGGACAGAGAAATGAGTGGGATTGGGGTGCATGATTTGAAATTCCCAAAGAATCAATAAAAGATTATGTTTAAAAATAAGAAACAAACAAAAGCCCCCTTTGGCTCACCTAACTAACATTCCCAATCAAAATTAAATACCTCATCCTAACATAGGGTTTCCCCATTTATGTTTATAAACCGCCATTTTCCTACGGGCATGTCTGTCTCCTCTCTATCCAGAGGCAGCCCTTTGTCCGTCCCTCTGGGATAAATATCCCTGCCCCCTCCCTTGTTCCCTTCCCCTTCTCCCTTGTCCTCTATCACCTACGTTTGTCTCTTATTCCCTGCCCTCTGTCCCTCTGGGACAGACAAATCTCCTTAGAACTGAGAACTTGGTCTTGGGGTGTCTTGAGCCAACTCTGGGGTTCCTTACACTGCCACTGTTGTTTTGATAAATGTACATGATATTCCCATTAGATCACATGGAGTGGAGCATTATGGAATACTGTCTCTGGAGTACAACATGGACGTCCACTCTTGAATTCACAGCAGTTCTGCCTTCATAAGAATGGTCCTGTCATTGGGTGGGGATAGAGCTCCTGAGCCCCTCTCCCCTTCCTCCCTGGAGATTTTCTAGGCTGTTCATGGTTGGGAAGGGAGAAAGAAACATTTTCTTCACTAAGATGTCCACGCCCCTATAAATAACTTTTTGTGTTCCTATGAGCAACCTTAATGAAACTCCTTCGGTCATGAATACATTCCCAAAGGAAACAGGAGGAAGCCTAGCCAGGAAGAGGGAGGTGGCAGGGAGAGAGGATCAGGAGAGGGTACCTGGAGTTGACACGATCAAAATACATTATATACCCATGAAAATAGCATAATGAAACCCACTATTACGTATAATTAATAGTGCTAAATAAAGACAGTAAGAGAGACTTCATCCAAATGGGCCTGCCAATCACCTGGGCAGGGAAATACCCTTTAGGGGAAGCTGCCAATTCTAAAAACCTTAGAAATACTGTAAACCATGCCGAAAATGCAGCATGCTGTTTTTCCTGTTGCTATGATGAGACACTCAGACCAAAACAGCTTAAGGACAAAGGGGTTTCTTTTCACTCACAATTTAAGAGTACAGTCATAGCCAGAAGTATCCTGGTGGCAGAAGCTTGAGACAGCTGGTCACACAGGATCCAGTCAGGAAGCCTGGACACTCATGCTCAGACCTCCTCCTTTCTTATGCCAGCCAAGACCCCCAGTCAAGGAACAGTACTGCCCTTCTTTAGAGTGAGTCTTCATGTCTCAATTAACCAATCAAGATAATCCCCCACAGGCATGCCCAAACTCTACAGTTAGCTAAATAATCTCTCACAGGAATGCCTGGAAGCTTGTCTCTTTGGTGATAATGGATCCTATCATGTTGATGGTATCAACCATCACCTATATGTTATGTTGGCACAGTGCTGCGTTGTCCACTCTCAGCCTTTGAGGGTGCTCCTCTTTCTTTAGTAAACTCTGTGTCTCTTCTCTATTGAATTCAGTGTGTCTCATCTAAATTCCTTTGATGGTGATCAAAAGAACTCTAGAGCTGAGGGGATTTCAGGGTGAGAGCCACACAACAGAAGGACTTCAAGTCAATCATAAGGAACCACAGTATAGGGTGAGTTGATGTCTGTCTAGAAAGGTGAGGAACTCCTATTCCACCCCACCCCCAGTCCACTGATTACAATAAAACCCATTATTAAAGATACAGACATTTTAGTTGTAAGATGGAGGTTTGAGTTTGGGTTGAATGGGTCGTTCTTCATAGATTCCAAGTAGTTTTACATCCAGGACAATGACCATCTGGCGGATCATAATCCGTTTGTCCTATCACCAATTCTAAAGTCCTAAGCTCAAGAAAAGAAAAAGCACAGAAAACAGCTTCCCTGCTTCTAATTAAAACATTATCTCTATAATAGGTGAGCAGAAAGCATCCAAATGTCCTTACCATTTAAAATCCCTTTATCAACAGTTTGACAGAGAGCAAAGACATTTACACACCCCTGAGGCAAGACAGTGAAAATCTATTACTGTCCTGTGTGCACAGTTGCAAATAGCTGCTGGTCATGTTTTTAAGCACAAATTCAGGGAGTCAATCTGAAATTGGCCACATTAGTTACTGAATATTAATGGGATATATTGAGTACCTTTCCCAGAATAAAACACTTCCAAGTCTGATAATAACAATGGTATGACTCATTTTGTTACCTTAATGCCAAAGTCACACAATCTCAGAAAGAAAAAAAAATGCATATTCTCCCTCATATGTGGTCTAGCCAATAATGCATGTGTAAACAAATATAAAGGCAGGTAAAGTATAACATGAAGAAAAGAGAATAAGAAAAGTTAACTAAAAAAAAAAAAAAGTTAACTATGAGGGGATACAAAAGGACCGAATGCAGATAAAGAGCATGAATTATGAAAGAGAATATAGAACTAAGTGTTTTTCTCATTCTAATTCTGTCGTGGATTTTTCATTTTTACTGGTGAATAGGTTCATAAAATTTATTCAATAGTAAAAGTGTACAAACCAATATAAGGCTCCACAGCTTCCATTCCAAATGGCTATTTCATCTGTATAGATGTCCACTGAGATGTATAGACTTCAGATCTGGTTAACTTTGGTGCATGATTTTTTTTTGCAAGTTTTTCATAATTCCATTTACTTCAAATTTTTACAAAACAGTTTACCGAACAGGAACTCCCAAACTGTATTGGTTTCACTAAGTACAATTTGCCCATGGTCCCAATTTCCCTTGGCATCTCTGGCCAAGACCAACACAAATCCCATGTTAACTCTCAGGTCACACAATATATATCACACAGTAAACGTGTGTGTGTGTGTGTGTGTGTGTGAGAGAGAGAGAGAGAGAGAGAGAGAGAGAGAGAGAGAGAGAGAGAGAGAGAG